>JAJQKJ010000469.1:0-56046 GCA_029574335.1 Rana kukunoris | reverse complement strand
CAGCAGGTTGCAGGGATGAAGTCGCAGCAGGTTGCAGGGATGAAGTCGCAGCAGGTTGCAGGGATGAAGTCGCAGTTACTCAGGAAGTTGAGCGGAGCCAAACAGGAGACAGGAGCGTGGTCACATGGAAAGCCGGGTTCAGCAACGAGGGGGCAGCAAGGCACAAAGTCATCAGGCAGGAAACGGGGTCACATGGGAAGCTGAGATCAGGAAACGAGAGTCAGAGGAGAATTGAGTCCAATAGCAAGGTCAAGGAAGCCAAGGTTCAGTAACTGGAATTAGAAGCACAGGAACAGGCACAGGATACAGGGACCGGGACCGCTGAGATCCGTCAGCACTAGGCTGGGGTCAGTGCACCCTTTAAATAAGCTGTCTTGCGCCAAGGGGCGCGCAGGCGCGCTCCTGCGCACACTCCTGTGAATTTGTGTGGACAGCTTTAAAAGTTCTCTTACAAGGGTCGACAACGCAATTACAGTACAGTTTAATACAAAAGGGACAGGAGGGCCCGGCTCATAGGGGGAGGGGGTGACGGTACAAAAGGTAATAGCTGCAGAGAATGATTTGATGGGAGTGTCTCGGGGATAGTTGTTAGGTGGGTGTGGCTTCCCTGAATAAATGAGTTTTCAGGGATCTCCTGAAGGTGGACAGGGTAGGGGCTGATCGGACATACCGGGGCAGGAAGTTCCAGAGGATGGGATAGGCTCTGGAGAAGTCCTAAAGGCGAGCATGGAAGTAGGTAACAAGGGAACTAGAGAGCAGGAGGTCCTGGGAGGAGCGGAGGATGGACATTTTCCTATGCCAGGTGTGCCCTGCTATTAGACAGGGTGGTTTGTAAACCTTGTTATTTTTACCAAGGGGGGAGGGGGGACTGGTCCTTCTATAGAAATAATAACCTAAGTATATCTATAGCGCTCTTCTCCCTGGGGACCTAAGTAAGGTTTGGGTCCTAGGTCTTGGATCTTAGAAAGAGATCAGCAAGGTCTTCTAGAATTGTTGGAAAGATAACAGTATGTGTAAGGTCGGAGTATAGGTAAAAGTAGCAGATTACGTCACCTTATATAAATACAGGTCTACTTAAAGAAGGTGAGGAAACTCTACAGAGATACAAGTCTAACAGAAGTTTGTGGGGTCACCCTATAGAAATACAGGCCTACCATAGGTGGGGATGGTCTTCCTATAGAAATATAGGGTTACCAGAAGTGGTGTGGTCACATCCTAGAAATACAGGTTTACAAGAAGTGGGTGTCGAAACCCTACAGAGACACAAGTCTACCAGAAGCCAGTGTGGTCACCCTATAGACATACAGCCTTACCATAGGTGGGGATGATCACCCTATAGAAATAGCACCTCTCATCTCCCTCATTGGTCTGCCAGAAGTGGGTGTTAACATCCTGTAGAAATACAGGCCTACCAGAAGTGGGTGTGGCCACCCTATAGAAATACAGGTCTACCAGAAGTAGGTGTGGTTACCTCGTAGAAATACAGGTCTACCAGAAGTAGGTGTGGTTACCTCGTAGAAATACAGGTCTACCAGAAGTAGGTGTGGTTACCTTATAGAAATACAGGTCTACCAGAAGTGGGTGTGGTCACCTTATAGAAATACAGGTCTACCAGAAGTGGGTGTGGTCACCTTATAGAAATGGAGGTCTACCAGAAGTAGGTGTGGCCACCCTATAGAAATACAGGTCTACCAGAAGTAGGTGTGGCCACCCTATAGAAATACAGGTCTACCAGAAGTGGGTGTGGTTACCTCATAGAAATACAGTTCTGGTACCAAACTGGTAAGTTCAGATTGTGAATTGGGACTGTGACCATCTAATGTTCTCCTTGTTCTTCTCCTTCAGATGAGGGATGTTCAGTTCAATCACTTGACCCGTTTCCTGGGGGCTTGTATAGACGCTCCGAACATTTGTATTGTCACCGAGTATTGTCCCAGGGGAAGCCTACAGGTAAACTATTGCTTCTTATTACATAGGGGAGGTGTGATATGTCCCATCCGCCTCTGTACCACAGGAGCTCACACTCTATTGTTCCCCTTCATTGTGTGTCTCCTCTTTTGTAGGACATATTGGAGAATGACAGCATCAACCTGGACTGGATGTTCCGGAATTCTCTCATCAATGACATTGTAAAGGTGAGTAGAGTCCCCTCATAGAGTAAATGTACTGGACCCCTCCCCCCCCCACACCCTACAACTGCCTTCCTCAACCAGGGTTTTGTGGGGTCCCGGGTTCCTTTAGAGGTAAATAGGGGTTCCATGAGCAACTTCTGCCTCTCAGATGATTTCCCACGAACACCATTGATCTTTGTAGCTATTAGAAGGGGTTCTACATTCGGACCCCGACTGTAAGGAGCATTCTTCCTTTTGACCCCTCACACTAATGTACCGCGTGCTCCAGTTCGTAATTATCAGCAGGACCACAAAGATATTTCAGGGGTTCTTCATTTAAAAAAAAGTTGAGAAAAGCCGCTCTGCACAAATGAGGCCCGGGTTTCCAGTGGGGGGCGATGCAAGGGAGCAAAAACCCCCCTCTGCTGGATCAGCCCCATTATACGAAACCTAGAATACCGTGACAGTGTGAATACAGTGATATGAGGTGACTGGACTCCAACCTATGGGAAAAGAGAAGTCTGACCAATCACTGTACAGGGAAAAGCTGCCCCCTATGGGATGGCGACTACATTGCCTAATATTAAAATTTCCCTTTCTGTAATGACCGGACAGTTGTATTGTGCGCACCTCGGGGCAAATCCCTCCAGGATCGGTCAGAAATAATTTGGTGCTCATTAATGTTCTTTGGATTGGGAGCTTTCTGGGCTTGCCTGGCCTGGCTACTGTGTTACCTAAATAGGAAAATTCTCACTATTTCCTAGTCAAGAAGATTCTCAATGTCTTCTGGTGGAAAAGATTTCTTGTGTCCCCAGCGTCTCCTGATGGAGAAGATTTCTAGTGTCCATCAGTGTCTCCTGATGGAGAAGATTCTCAGTTTCTCCTGGTGGAGAAGATTTCTAGTGTCCATCAGTATCCCCTGGTGGAGAAGATTTTTGGTGTCCCCCAGTGTCTCTTGGTGGAGGAGATTTCTTGTGTCCCTTTGTGTCCCCTGGTGGAGAAGATTCCTAGTGTCTCCTGGTGAAGAAGATTTCTAGTGTTCCCCAGTATCTCCTGTTGGAGAAGATTCTCAGTGTCCCCTGGTGGAGAAGATTTCTAGTGTTCCCCAGTATCTCCTGGTGGAGAAGATTCGCAGTGTCCCCTGGTGGAGAAGATTTCTAGTGTTCCCCAGTATCTCCTGGTGGAGAAGATTTCTAGTTTCTCCTGGTGGAGAAGATTCTCAGTGTCCCCTGGTGGAGAAGATTTCTAGTGTTCCCCAGTATCTCCTGGTTGAGAAGATTTCTAGTTTCTCCTGGTGGAGAAGATTCTCAGTGTCCCCTGGTGGAGAAGATTTCTAGTGTTCCCCAGTATCTCCTGGTGGAGAAGATTTCTAGTGTTCCCCAGTATCTCCTGTTGGAGAAGATTCTCAGTGTCCCCTGGTGGAGAAGATTTCTAGTGTTCCCCAGTATCTCCTGGTGGAGAAGATTCGCAGTGTCCCTGGTGGAGAAGATTTCTAGTGTTCCCAGTATCTCCTGGTGGAGAAGATTTCTAGTTTCTCTGTGTGGAGAAGATTCTCAGTGTCCCCTGGTGGAGAAGATTTCTAGTGTTCCCCAGTATCTCCTGGTGAGAGAGTTTCTCCTGGTGGAGATTCTCAGTGTCCCCTGGTGGAGAAGATTTCTAGTGTTCCCCAGTATCTCCTGGTGGAGAGATTTCTAGTTTCTCTGGTGGAGAAGATTCTCAGTGTCCCCTGGTGGAGAAGATTTCTAGTGTTCCCCAGTATCTCCTGGTGGAGAAGATTCTCAGTGTCCCCTGGTGGAGAATATTTCTAGTGTTCCCCAGTATCTCCTGGTGGAGAAGATTCTCAGTGTCCCCTGGTGGAGAAGATTTCTAGTGTTCCCCAGTATCTCCTGGTGGAGAAGATTCTCAGTGTCCCCTGGTGGAGAAGATTTCTAGTGTTCCCCAGTATCTCCTGTTGGAGAAGATTCGCAGTGTCCCCTGGTGGAGAAGATTTCTAGTGTTCCCCAGTATCTCCTGGTGGAGAAGATTTCTAGTTTCTCCTGGTGGAGAAGATTCTCAGTGTCCCCTGGTGGAGAAGATTTCTAGTGTTCCCCAGTATCTCCTGGTGGAGAAGATTTCTAGTTTCTCCTGGTGGAGAAGATTCTCAGTGTCCCCTGGTGGAGAAGATTCGCAGTGTCCCCTGGTGGAGAAGATTTCTAGTGTTCCCCAGTATCTCCTGGTTGAGAAGATTTCTAGTTTCTCCTGGTGGAGAAGATTCTCAGTGTCCCCTGGTGGAGAAGATTTCTAGTGTTCCCCAGTATCTCCTGGTGGAGAAGATTTCTAGTTTCTCCTGGTGGAGAAGATTCTCAGTGTCCCCTGGTGGAGAAGATTTCTAGTGTTCCCCAGTATCTCCTGGTGGAGAAGACTTCTAGTTTCTCCTGGTGGAGAAGATTCTCAGTGTCCCCTGGTGGAGAAGATTTCTAGTGTTCCCCAGTATCTCCTGGTGGAGAAGATTTCTAGTTTCTCCTGGTGGAGAAGATTCTCAGTGTCCCCTGGTGGAGAAGATTTCTAGTGTTCCCCAGTATCTCCTGTTGGAGAAGATTCGCAGTGTCCCCTGGTGGAGAAGATTTCTAGTGTTCCCCAGTATCTCCTGGTGGAGAAGATTTCTAGTTTCTCCTGGTGGAGAAGATTCTCAGTGTCCCCTGGTGGAGAAGATTTCTAGTGTTCCCCAGTATCTCCTGGTTGAGAAGATTTCTAGTTTCTCCTGGTGGAGAAGATTCTCAGTGTTTCCTGGTGGAGAAGATTTCTAGTGTTCCCCAGTATCTCCTGGTGGAGAAGATTTCTAGTTTCTCCTGGTGGAGAAGATTCTCAGTGTCCCCTGGTGGAGAAGATTTCTAGTGTTCCCCAGTATCTCCTGGTGGAGAAGATTTCTAGTTTCTCCTGGTGGAGAAGATTCTCAGTGTTTCCTGGTGGAGAAGATTTCTAGTGTTCCCCAGTATCTCCTGGTGGAGAAGATTTCTAGTTTCTCCTGGTGGAGAAGATTCTCAGTGTCCCCTGGTGGAGAAGATTTCTAGTGTTCCCCAGTATCTCCTGGTGGAGAAGATTTCTAGTTTCTCCTGGTGGAGAAGATTCTCAGTGTCCCCTGGTGGAGAAGATTTCTAGTGTTCCCCAGTATCTCCTGGTGGAGAAGATTTCTAGTTTCTCCTGGTGGAGAAGATTCTCAGTGTCCCCTGGTGGAGAAGATTTCTAGTGTTCCCCAGTATCTCCTGGTGGAGAAGATTCTCAGTGTCCCCTGGTGGAGAAGATTTCTAGTGTTCCCCAGTATCTCCTGGTGGAGAAGCTTTCTAGTTTCTCCTGGTGGAGAAGATTCGCAGTGTCCCCTGGTGGAGAAGATTTCTAGTGTTCCCCAGTATCTCCTGGTGGAGAAGACTTCTAGTTTCTCCTGGTGGAGAAGATTCTCAGTGTCCCCTGGTGGAGAAGATTTCTAGTGTTCCCCAGTATCTCCTGGTGGAGAAGATTCTCAGTGTCCCCTGGTGGAGAAGATTTCTAGTGTTCCCCAGTATCTCCTGGTGGAGAAGACTTCTAGTTTCTCCTGGTGGAGAAGATTCTCAGTGTCCCCTGGTGGAGAAGATTTCTGGTGTTCCCCAGTATCTCCTGGTGGAGAAGATTTCTAGTTTCTCCTGGTGGAGAAGATTCTCAGTGTCTCCTGGTGGAGAAGATTTTTGGTGTCCCCCAGTGTCTCTTGGTGGAGAAGATTCTCAGTGTCTCTTGGTGGAGGAGATTTCTAGTGTCCCTTTGTGTCCCCTGGTCGAGAAGATTCTCAGTGTCCCCTGGTGGAGAAGATTTCTAGTGTTCCCCAGTATCTCCTGGTGGAGAAGATTTCTAGTGTCTCCTGGTGGAGAAGATTCCTAGTGTCTCCTGGTGGAGAAGATTTCTAGTGTTCCCCAGTATCTCCTGGTTGAGAAGATTTCTAGTTTCTCCTGGTGGAGAAGATTCTCAGTGTCCCCCTAGTGTCTCTGGCTTCTAGAGAAGATTCCCAGATTCCTCAGTGTTTCCTAGTGGAGAAGATTGATAGTGTCCTCCAGTGCCTCTTCCTGTCCCTGAATTTTTCAGAAGCTTTCCAATTCACCCATAAAGCTCCTAGTGCTCCAGACTTTCTCACAGACTCCCAGTGTAGTCAACCCCCCCCCCCCCCGTTCCTAGTGACTGTTCAAGTATCTCCCCGTGTGATGTCTGTAACGGGAGGGCTGTGGGACCCAGAAGCTCTTACACAGATTTAGCCAGGAAATAAGGGACATATGTTGGATTGTCTGTAATCCACACTATATTCAAGAATGTCTGCAAGAACTAATTACAGGTTGTTGATTCTGAACCCAACAGGTCAATAGAAGAGTAACTCCTTCGATGTGGGGACATAGACTGTAAGGCCTCATACACACGATCAAATCTGTCTGCTGGAAACGGTCTGCTAGACCGTTTCAGCAGACAGATTCGATCGTGTGTACGGGCAAACAGACGGATTTGGCCACCCGACAGATTTCAAAGCATGCTTTGAAATCTGTCGGCTGGGAACCCGTCCGCCCGACATGTCTGCTGGTTAGTACGCTAACCAGCAGACATGTCTTCTCGCACACGCGCCGAATGGTTTCGACGCATGCGCGGAAGTGTTTTACTTCCTGGTGCGGTGACGTGGCGGCGTTAACGTCACCGACACGTCAGCGCGCTGTCGGTCCGACCGATTTGAACAGACACATTCGATCTTGTGTACAAGGCCTTAGGGGTTAATGTCGTCTGCTACTGTCATGTAAATTGACCTTAGTATGGCTCCCAAGAACCTTTCATTGTGTTATGCTAATTGACACTGTATTGTGTGAAAGTTTCTATTGATGATAGATGTGTGTTGTGAGTTAGCACAGTCTAAAGGTCAGATGTCTGACTTGTCGGCTGTAGTTAATTAGCTCATGTAGATTATGGAGTCAGGATGTCTACTAAAAGATGTGTATTGGAGGCTCGTTAGTAACCATTGTATGATGTTGTAGGTGGAGTGTGTCATTGATTACTGCAGTATTCGTTTTGGTGTATATAAGAGCCTGCCTTCTCAATAAAGATTGTCTATTCGTTTTGAACCAGAGAACAGAGCCGTGTAACTCGTTTCTGGGGAAATCCGTATGGGTCGTGTTCGCCGGATTGTGGAGTGTCGATAAACTGTCTTGGGTTCGAAATGGAATATCTTAAGCAGTGTTAACCCCTGTCCCATTTGGGGTTCCGTTACAATATCTATACCCCAGTGTTCCCAATGGGATCTCTGTAGCCCCCCCATCTCCCATGTTACCAGTGTCTCCCAGTGTATTCTCTGTACCCCCAGTGTTCCCAGTGTAATCTCTGTACCCCCAGTGTTCCCAGTGTGATCTCTCTACTCCCAGTGTTCCCAGTGCCTCCCAGTGTTATCTCTGTACCCCCAGTTTTCCCAGTGAGATATCTCTACTCCCAGTCTCACTCAGTGTGGTCTCTGTACCCCCCGGTGTTCCCAGTGTGATCTCTGTACCCCCAGTGTGCAGGCTACATGGAGGGTCCACGATCCCCAATCATACGTGACAGCCTCATTCATGACAACTTGGACCCGGAGGGTGCGCATGTTCATATAACCCACCTTCACAAGTACCCGGAAAAATCAAGACTCTAATGTCCTCCCCTGTCTGGTGTGAAGAACTGACCCTCTCATGTCTGTGGGGTCCACAATCAGTCTCTGGTACTTCAAGGAAATCCAACATGTTTCAGAGCAAACCTGCCTAGGCCCCCTTGGTGGGATAATGTCCTTTTATAATCCTTCACTGCCACATATTACCCATATTATCCACCATTATTATCCATCACCAGTCACTACCTCCACATCACCACTAGGTGGAATTGGTGGCGGTATTATTAGCAGTGACAGGTGCTCTTGTAAGTAAATAAGACCTTTTTAGAGAAGGGAGGGTCAGATTCTCAGAGAGGTTCCCGAAGGTATGTGGAGCTCTTCCAGAATTCCAGATATCCGTTCTTCACTCCGTTGTCTGATATTCGGCACCACAAACTGAACAAATATTCTACATGAGCCCTTTCTGTCCCATGTGTGGGGGGAGGGGGGGTTAGATCATAAACTTTCCACACACTTATTCTTCACACAGGGATTCTTCCGAGAACTCAGTGACCTCAATGCCACAACCACCGACCACAAATTGCCCTCCTGGATGTTCTTCCAGATCCGGCACTTCCTAAATCCGGCTAAAAATAGAATGCTTTTCAGACGACTACTCTCCCCATTCCAGAACGGACGCCTCCAAACCCCCACATCTCATTCTGGAAACCTTCTCCTTTCTTCCAAGGACCTCCTCTCTTCTTCTCCTTCCTTCCAAGGACCTCCTCTCTTCTTCTCCTTCCTTCCAAGGACCTCCTCTCTTCTTCTCCTTCCTTCCAAGGACCTCCTCTCTTCTTCTCCTTCCTTCCAAGGACCTCCTCTCTTCTTCTCCTTCCTTCCAAGGACCTCCTCTCTTCTTCTCCTTCCTTCCAAATACCTCCTCTCTTCTTCTCCTTCCTTCCAAATACCTCCTCTCTTCTTCTCCTTCCTTCCAAATACCTCCTCTCTTCTTCTCCTTCCTTCCAAGGACCTCCTCTTTTCTTCTCCTTCCTTCCAAGGACCTCCTCTCTTCTTCTCCTTCCTTCCAAATACCTCCTCTCTTCTTCTCCTTCCTTCCAAGGACCTCCTCTCTTCTTCTCCTTCCTTCCAAATACCTCCTCTCTTCTTCTCCTTCCTTCCAAGGACCTCCTCTCTTCTTCTCCTTTCTTCCAAGGACCTCCTCTCTTCTTCTCCTTCCTTCCAAATACCTCCTCTCTTCTTCTCCTTCCTTCCAAGGACCTCCTCTCTTCTTCTCCTTCCTTCCAAATACCTCCTCTCTTCTTCTCCTTCCTTCCAAGGACCTCCTCTCTTCTTCTCCTTCCTTCCAAGGACCTCCTCTCTTCTTCTCCTTCCTTCCAAGGACCTCCTCTCTTCTTCTCCTTCCTTCCAAATACCTCCTCTCTTCTTCTCCTTCCTTCCAAGGACCTCCTCTCTTCTTCTCCTTCCTTCCAAGGACCTCCTCTCTTCTTCTCCTTCCTTCCAAGGACCTCCTCTCTTCTTCTCCTTCCTTCCAAATACCTCCTCTCTTCTTCTCCTTCCTTCCAAGGACCTCCTCTCTTCTTCTCCTTCCTTCCAAGGACCTCCTCTCTTCTTCTCCTTCCTTCCAAATACCTCCTCTCTTCTTCTCCTTCCTTCCAAGGACCTCCTCTCTTCTTCTCCTTCTCCTTCCTTCCAAGGACCTCCTCTCTTCTTCTCCTTCCTTCCAAATACCTCCTCTCTTCTTCTCCTTCCTTCCAAGGACCTCCTCTCTTCTTCTCCTTCTCCTTCCTTCCACGGACCTCCTCTCTTCTTCTCCTTCCTTCCAAGGACCTCCTCTCTTCTTCTCCTTCTCCTTCCTTCCAAGGACCTCCTCTCTTCTCCTTCTCCTTCATTCCAAGGACCTCCTCTCTTCTTCTCCTTTCTTGCAAGGACCTCCTCTCTTCTTCTCCTTTCTTGCAAGGACCTCCTCTCTTCTTCTTCTCCTTCCTTCCAAATACCTCCTCTCTTCTCCTTCCATCCAAGGACCTCCTCTCTTCTTCTCCTTCCTTCCAAGGACCTCCTCTCTTCTTCTCCTTTCTTCCAAAGACCTCCTCTCTTCTTCTCCTTTCTTCCGAGGACCCCCTCTCTTCTTCTCCTTCCTTCCAAGGACCTCCTCTCTTCTTCTCCTTCCTTTAAAGGACCTCCTCTCTTCTCCTTCCTTCCAAGGACCTCCTCTCTTCTTCTCCTTTCTTCCAAAGACCTCCTCTCTTCTCCTTCCTTCCAAGGACCTCCTCTCTTCTTCTCCTTTCTTCCAAAGACCTCCTCTCTTCTCCTTCCTTCCAAGGACCTCCTCTCTTCTTCTCCTTTCTTGCAAGGACCTCCTCTCTTCTTCTCCTTCCTTCCTTCCAAGGACCTCCTCTCTTCTTCTCCTTTCTTCCAAAGACCTCCTCTCTTCTTCTCCTTCCTTCCAAGGACCTTCTCTCTTCTTCTCCTTCTCCTTCCTTCCAAGGACCTCCTCTCTTCTTCTCCTTCCTTCCAAATACCTCCTCTCTTCTTCTCCTTCCTTCCAAGGACCTCCTCTCTTCTTCTCCTTCTCCTTCCTTCCAAGGACCTCCTCTCTTCTTCTCCTTCCTTCCAAGGACCTCCTCTCTTCTTCTCCTTCTCCTTCCTTCCAAGGACCTCCTCTCTTCTTCTTCTCCTTCATTCCAAGGACCTCCTCTCTTCTTCTCCTTTCTTGCAAGGACCTCCTCTCTTCTTCTCCTTTCTTGCAAGGACCTCCTCTCTTCTTCTTCTCCTTCCTTCCAAATACCTCCTCTCTTCTTCTCCTTCCATCCAAGGACCTCCTCTCTTCTTCTCCTTCCTTTCAAGGACCTCCTCTCTTCTCCTTCCTTCCAAGGACCTCCTCTCTTCTTCTCCTTTCTTCCAAAGACCTCCTCTCTTCTCCTTCCTTCCAAGGACCTCCTCTCTTCTTCTCCTTTCTTCCAAAGACCTCCTCTCTTCTCCTTCCTTCCAAGGACCTCCTCTCTTCTTCTCCTTTCTTGCAAGTGTAGCGCTCAACCCCCGAAGGAGCCGCTGGATGATCGGGTCTTCTGTTTTACCTCTGTGACACACCACAAACAATGAATCCACAGCACACCAGCACACCTTGTGAGAGTTTAAATAACTATTTACTGTATATATAATAATCTGAATAGCAATATACAACATCAACATTTATCTCTACACAGCATAACACAGAGACTGCATATGAGACACCAGCATAACAGTGATGAACGATAAATGCGGTTATTCTAACTGTGAACTTATATATATATATACTTAGTCCCAATGTACCCGGGTACCTAACCCACTGGCCAGTGGTAGTTTCTTCAGCTAGCCAACGTTGGGGCCCAATATGAACGGTGAAAATCTGTGTGTATGGTTAATGACAACGGGCCGGAGGCCTCTCACCCATCCACGGAGGGAGATGTCCGTCTGTAGCCGGCAGGGATGTCAGCAATTATCTTCTGCGATGAAGAGCTGTATATAGGAGCTGAAGTCTGATGTCATCAGGGGTTCTGGTCATCAAATTTGGCGTCCGTCCGGGCCGAGTCGCCGCCCGCAGTGTCCTCTCAGCAGGGTGGCACCTTACTCACAGCCCCAGAGGATCCTCTTCCAGCCAGGAACAAACAGCCGTTTTCCCTGTGTAGCAGATGTCACTTCAGGAAGGCACGTGTGACAAGTCAGCACAGTCTCTCCACAAACAGGCGGCACACCCAAGCAACAGCAGTCTGTTCTCCCTGTCTCCTCACACCAGACTGAGGCCAGCAACCTCTTGCCCCAGAGTTCACTTCCTTCTTTCTCCTGTAGCACTCTGGGAACTGTAGTCTAAGTATCCATTTTCATTTGTAATTCCTCAGTGGCTGTGTCTACAATCCCCACAAAGCTGTGCTCTCCGGCTCCACCTGCAGCTGCAATATCTTTTCTCTTAAAGGAGCTGAAATCAACAACAGGGCTACACAAGGACCTCCTCTCTTCTTCTCCTTCCTTCCTTCCAAGGACCTCCTCTCTTCTTCTCCTTTCTTCCAAAGACCTCCTCTCTTCTCCTACCTTCCAAGGACCTCCTCTATTCTCCTTTCTTCCAAGGACCTCTTCTTTTCTTCTTATTCTTGGGATAATGATCTTGGTCAATTGTTTGCTGCAGAACAATGGGAACCATATTCTTAGGCTTAGAGTCTCAGTCAATGGAATGATCAAATGGCAAGATATGCTGGAGAGGGAATCAACCCCCCCCCCCCCCCGATAATCCTTCACCATATTTCCCCAGATAGACCTGACCCATGCTGGAGGTGTCAATGTGATCGAGGGACTAGGTGGTCCCTCTCCCAAAGCCTACCTTCTGGAGGGAGGTACCTTCCATCATAACTGACTGTGCCCTTTTTTTAAATTTGTATATCCTCTCCCAGCATGCACCAGTGGTCTAAACCTCCTACTGCAGGGGTCGGCAACCTATGGGCTGCCGACACTAAATTTCCGGCCATTCTGAGATTTTGCTGTTAAAAGATTGAATTGTACCTTGCTTGAGTGTTCTGTACTGCATTTATTCATGTTACTTTTGTGTCTTTCTGTGTTTTTTTTATTTTTTTTTGTTGTTCTTCAATAAAACCCTATTTTAATTCAAAAAAATTCCGGCCATTCAGTGCACGTGATTCAAGTGCACCCAGCCCGTGGACATTTTAACCCCTTTATGCCGACCGCACACAAATATGCAACCTCGACTTGAAGGCGCCACCCCAGTACCGTTTTTTTTTCGAGCCAACGGTTGGCTTTCTTGGGATGACATCCAATACGGCTAAGAAGCCACTCGGCTGTTGTTCCAAGCAGCAGGATGGGACATCCCTCCTTCTGCAGGCTGGCCGGAGACCCAAACGAAGCTGGGATCGGCTTCGATCGGGTCTCAGATCTAGTAACCCGAAAGCGATGTCATGGCAGTGCACATGTCTACTTTCCACCCCACACCATGCCCCTTCCTTTCCTTTGTATCACCCTGCAAACTCTGAAATGAATATGTATCTAAATGAATAATAATAATAATAATAAATAAGTACCTAAATATGTATCCTAAATGAACATGTAAAATGAACATGTTGCTATGCACCCCTTCTTGTACTCCCCTGAATATTCTACAATCCTCAGAACTATCACAAGAAATGGCCACTATTACGATTTTCTGGATGTATTATCGAAATGTTCGGTCCAATCTTTGAATTGTTGTGTTTTATTATTACTGTATAGACAGGTTCTCTTGTTAGACCCCATTGTATCCTTGTGATGTTTGATCTGCAGGGTCCTCAGGGGGCTTCCCCTTTCATCAGATGTGCCAGATTGGTAATGTTCCTCCTTCTGTGTTCCTCAGGGAATGTGTTTCCTGCACCGAAGCATCATCACCACCCATGGGAACCTCAAATCCTCCAACTGTGTGGTGGACAGCCGATTCGTATTGAAGATCACCGACTATGGACTGGCCAGCTTCCGATCCAGCTGTGATGCAGACGATGTCTATGCCTTGTATGCCAGTGGGTGTGAATGTCCACAGTTGTCTCGTATCCCCCACCCCCGTGAGATCTACTATGTAATGACAGGTCACCCAATCCCAGGCCGGACCTTCCCTGGGACCAGTGCAGCTTATAGATGTCTCTGTATACAGATCGGTATATGAATAACCCCTGTATACGGGTGTACGGACTTTATGGTCAACAGTCTGCGGGCATCTGGTCACCATACGTACTGTATATGGTCTTGGGCATCCCATTTCAAAACCATTCTAATAATATATACTAGAGTTCACCACCATGCTGCCCATGGCCCCATGGCGAGCTGCCCTCCCCATGGCATGCTGCCCTCCCCTCCATGGCCATTAATGTAGCACTGCCCTCCCCCCATGGCCATTAATGTAGAGCTGCCCCCCATGGCGAGCTGCCCTCCCCCATGGCCATTAATGTAGAGCTGCCCCCCATGGCCATTGATGTAGAGCTGCCCCCCATGGCCATTAATATAGAGCCACCCTCCCCATGGCCATTAATATAGAGCTGCCCTCCCCCAATGGCCATTGATATAGAGCTGCCCCCCCCCCCGTGACCATTAATATAGAGCCACCCTCCCCATGGCCATTAATATAGAGCTGCCCTCCCCCAATGGCCATTGATATAGAGCTGCCCCCCCCCCCCCCCCCGTGACCATTAATATAGAGCTGCCCTCCCCCCATGGCCATTAATATAGATTGTGATAGGAGTCTCATTGCCCTCTAGGATAATTTCCAGCATGTTGACTGCAATGGGGTCTCATTCCCCCGCCCCGCCCCCCCCCCCCCCCCCCCCCACCCCAGGATAGTGTACAGCATATTAACTGTGATGGGTGTTCCATGCCCCCTTCCCCATGAAGGTCCAGCGTATAAATTGTGATGGGGTCTCATTGCCCCCAGGATGGTATCCACCATATAAATTGTGATGAGGTCTCTCGCTCCTCGGTATGGTGTCCAGAATATAGATTTTGAGGGGGTCACTCGCCCCCCAGGATGGTATCCACCATATAGATTGTGATGGGGGTCTCCTTGTCCTCTGCGGTAGCTGTGTGTAATGATGGTCTTGTATGACGTAGCTGATTGCAGTTCTTCTTTCTGTACAGAGAAGCTGTGGACGGCTCCGGAGCTCCTGCGAATGAACAGACCCCCTTCTCAGGGCACACAGAAGGGCGATGTCTACAGCTTCGGGATCATACTGCAGGAGATCGCCCTGAGGAACGGGGCCTTCTACATCCAGGGCATGGACCTCAGCCCCAAGGGTAATGACTTCAGGGTGTAGTTACTGCTGGAGGATGGAGGGTGGGTGAGGGGTGGAGAAGATATCGGAATTTAATCCCCCTGCTGCATGTCCTCTTTTTCTCAATGATGTTTGGAGATCTCAAACACCTCAAGGTCCTTTTTTCCACAATGATGTTTGGGGGTCCCAAACACCTCGAGGTCCTCTTTTTACAATGACTGTTTAAAGCTATTTGGAATCCACAGGTTTCATATAATCTGTCATCCCCATCTACCATCCTCCCTCCAGAGATTGTCCAGAAGGTCCGCAATGGCCAGCGCCCATTCTTTCGGCCCACAGTGGACACTAGCTGTCACAGCGAGGAGTTGGGTATCCTTATGGACCGATGTTGGGCGGAGGAGCCTCTGGACCGTCCAGACTTTAACCAGATTAAGATGTACATCTGCAAGTTCAACAAGTGAGCAACTGTGGGGAGGGGTGACATCTTATGTCTTGGGGAGGTGTAATATCCTGCATGGTTGGGAGGGGTGTCCTACATCCTGGGGATGGGTGATGTCCTGCATGGTGCGGAGGAGTAATGTCCTGTATGGTTGGGAGGAGTAATGTTCTGCATGATGGAGAGGGGTGATGTCCTGCATGGTGGGGAGGAGTAATGTCCTGTATGGTTGGGAGGGGTGATGTCCTGTATGGTTGGAAGGGGTGATGTCCTGCATGGTGGGGAGGAGTAATGTCCTGTATGGTTGGGAGGGGTGATGTCCTGTATGGTTGGGAGGGGTGATGTCCTGTATGGTTGGGAGGGGTAATGTCCTGTATGGTTGGGAGGGGTGATGTCCTGCATGGTGGGGAGGAGTAATGTCCTGTATGGTTGGGAGGGGTGATGTCCTGTATGGTTGGGAGGGGTGATGTCCTGCATGGTGGGGAGGAGTAATGTCCTGTATGGTTGGGTGGGGTGATGTCCTGCATGAAGGGGAGGAGTAATGTCCTGTATGGTTGAGAGGGGTGATGTCCTGTATGGTTGGGAGGGGTGATGTCCTACATCCTGGGGAGGGGTAATGTCCTGTATGGTTGGGAGGGGTGATGTGCTGCATGGTGGGGAGGAGTAATGTCCTGTATGGTTGGGTGGGGTGATGTCCTGTATGGTTGGGAGGGGTGATGTCCTGCATGGTGGGAAGGAGTAATGTCCTGTATGGTTGAGAGGGGTGATGTCCTGTATGGTTGGGAGGTGTGATGTCCTGCATGGTGGGGAGGAGTAATGTCCTGTATGGTTGGGTGGGGTGATGTCCTGTATGGTTGGGAGGGGTGATGTCCTGCATGGTGGGGAGGAGTAATGTCCTGTATGGTTGGGTGGGGTGATGTCCTGTATGGTTGGGAGGGGTGATGTCCTGTATGGTTGGGAGGGGTGATGTCCTGTATGGTTGGGAGGTGTGATGTCCTGCATGGTGGGGAGGAGTAATGTCCTGTATGGTTGAGAGGGGTGATGTCCTACATCCTTGGGAGGGATAATGTCCTGCATGGTGAGGAGAGGTAAAGTCCTGCATGGTTGGGAGAGGTGATGTGCTGCATAGTTGGGAGGGGTGGTACCCTACATCCTGGGGAGGGGTGGTGCCCTACATCCTGGGGAGGGGGCATTACCCAAGGGGATGGGGTATGCTACATGCCTAGCTTGGAGAGGGTATGCCATATCCTGGTTGAGCAGGGAATGTCCTACATCCTGGAGAGGGAATGGAGATGTCTACATCTAGAGGAGGGGGGTATATACTTAATCCCAGAAATGGGGGGATACCTTACATCCTGGTAGGAGGGGTATATCTTATATTGAGGGAAGGGGTAATTATCTGACGCTGTGTGTTTTGCAGGGAGTGGACAACCAGCATCCTGGATAACTTGCTGTCCCGTATGGAGCAATACGCCAACAATCTGGAGAAGTTGGTGGAGGAGCGGACACAGGCCTACCTGGAGGAGAAGCGTAAAGCCGAAAACCTGCTCTACCAGATCCTGCCACAGTGAGTGGCAATACTCCACCGACAACACAAATACTGCATTGTACCACACAATACCTGTTCCATGCCACATAATGCAAATACTGTATGGGCGGAGGTTTCAGTATGTCAGTTGTACTGGGGGAGGGGTCAGTATGGCAGTTGTATGGCGGAGGGGTCAGTATGGCAGTTGTATGGGGGAGGGGGTCAGTATGGCAGTTGTATGGGGGAGGAGTCAGTATAGTCACTTGTATTGGGGGAAAGAGGTCATTTTTGTCATTAGTATTGGGGAGGGTTCAGTATGTCAGATGTATTGGGGGAGGTGTCAGTATGGCAGTTATAGACGGTTGGTCAGTATGGCAATTGTACAGGGGGGTCAGTTTGGCAGTTTTATTAGGGGGAGGGGTCGGTAAGGCAGTTTTATTGGAGGGAGGGATCAGTATGACAGTTATGTTGGGGGAGGGGTCAGTATGGCAGTTGTATCAGGGGGAGGGATAAGTATGGCAGTTGTGTCAGGGGAAGGGGTCAGTATGGCTGCGGTATTGGAGGGAGGGGTCAGTATGTCAGTTGTGTCAGTGGTAAGTATGGCAGTTGTGTCAGGGGAAGGGGTCAGTATGGCAGTTGTATCAGGGGGAGGGGTCAGTGTGGCTGCGGTATTGGAGGGAGGGGTCAGTATGGCAGTTGTATCAGGGGGAGGGGTAAGTATGGCAGTTGTGTCAGGGGAAGGGGTCAGTATGGCTGCGGTATTGTAGGGAGGGGTAAGTATGGCAGTTGTATCAGGGGGAGGGGTAAGTATGGCAGTTGTGTCAGGGGAAGGGGTCAGTATGGCTGCGGTATTGTAGGGAGGGGTCAGTACGGCAGTTGTGTCAGGGGAAGGGGTCAGTATGGCTGCGGTATTGTAGGGAGGGGTCAGTATGGCAGTTGTGTCAGGGGGAGGGGTAAGTATGGCAGTTGTGTCAGGGGAAGGGGTCAGTATGGCAGTTGTGTCAGGGGAAGGGGTCAGTATGGCAGTTGTGTCAGGGGAAGGGGTCAGTATGGCAGTTGTGTCAGGGGAAGGGGTCAGTATGGCTGCGGTATTGTAGGGAGGGGTCAGTATGGCAGTTGTATCAGGGGGAGGGGTAAGTATGGCAGTTGTGTCAGGGGAAGGGGTCAGTATGGCTGCGGTATTGTAAGGAGGGGTCAGTATGGCAGTTGTATCAGGGGGAGGGGTAAGTATGGCAGTTGTGTCAGGGGAAGGGGTCAGTATGGCTGCGGTATTGTAGGGAGGGGTCAGTATGGCAGTTGTATCAGGGGGAGGGGTAAGTATGGCAGTTGTGTCAGGGGAAGGGGTCAGTATGGCTGCGGTATTGTAGGGAGGGGTCAGTATGTCAGTTGTGTCAGGGGGAGGGGTCAGTCTCTGTATACAGGTGATGGTCCCGGTAGATGTCTATCATACACATGACGTGATCTGTTATTCTGTACTCAGCTCGGTGGCGGAGCAGTTGAAGAGAGGAGAGACGGTCCAGGCCGAGGCCTTTGATAGCGTCACCATTTATTTCAGTGACATTGTGGGGTTCACCTCCATGTCTGCAGAGAGCACCCCAATGCAGGTAGGTCCCCCGACATACTTCATACAGATATATATCATGTACAATGTGTATACCAGGCAGAGAGATCAGACTAAGCGGCACACAATCCACACCGGGGGAGTCCGGGTTCTAGGCGGACCGTCCAACCACCTGCCGATATCCCGCCTGTGAGCATCCAAATAATCAAACCCCGCCTTTCCTGTATAACCACCCGATGGGTAACCCCAAACATTTTGGTGAAATGAAATCTTCCCGTGTTGCTCCCCTATTATTATGTCCTGGCTCTGGAGAGGAAAGTTGTTGAATGCTCCTGTGTGACCCCCGAAATCCCCCCCCTTCAGGGTACACAGAGACGTTGTAATTCCCTCCTTTCTCCTCACAGGTGGTGACGTTACTCAATGACCTCTACACCTGCTTTGATGCCATAATAGACAACTTTGACGTTTACAAGGTAAGAACCGCGCACAGGGCGGTGTGTGGAGCTGGGCCAGCACGGCTGCCTGGCTATTGTGGAATCTTCGTTCAGATAATAATCATTAATCCTGGTGAGGTGGGAAGTCCTAGAGTCTGCTCAGTGTGACCCACACCGGTCCCGACACATGACCTTACATCACAGATCAGTACAGGTGTATTATACAGAGATCAGTAGAGGTGTATTATACAGGTATAAGGGATCAGTACAGGTGTATTATACAGGTATAAGGGATATGTACAGGTGTATTATACAGGTATAAGGGATCAGTACAGGTGTATTATACAGGTATAAGGGATCAGTACAGGTGTATTATACAGGTATAAGGGATCAGTACAGGTGTATTATACAGGTATAGGGGATCTGTACAGGTGTATTATACAGGTATAAGGGATCAGTACAGGTGTATTATACAGGTATAAGGGATCAGTACAGGTGTATTATACAGGTATAAGGGATCAGTACAGGTGTATTATACAGGTATAAGGGATCAGTACAGGTGTATTATACAGGTATAAGGGATCAGTACAGGTGTATTATACAGGTATAAGGGATATGTACAGGTGTATTATACAGGTATAAGGGATATGTACAGGTGTATTATACAGGTATAAGGGATCAGTACAGGTGTATTATACAGGTATAAGGGATATGTACAGGTGTATTATACAGGTATAAGGGATCAGTACAGGTGTATTATACAGGTATAAGGGATCAGTACAGGTGTATTATACAGGTATAAGGGATCAGTACAGGTGTATTATACAGGTATAAGGGATCAGTACAGGTGTATAATACAGGTATAAGGGATCTGTACAGGTGTATTATACAGGTATAGGGGATCTGTACAGGTGTATTATACAGGTATAAGGGATCAGTACAGGTGTATTATACAGGTATAAGGGATCAGTACAGGTGTATTATACAGGTATAAGGGATCAGTACAGGTGTATTATACAGGTATAAGGCATCAGTACAGGTGTATTATACAGGTATAAGGGATCAGTACAGGTGTATATATACAGTATAAGGGATATGTACAGGTGTATTATACAGGTATAAGGGATCAGTACAGGTGTATTATACAGGTATAAGGGATCTGTACAGGTGTATTATACAGGTATAAGCGATCAGTACAGGTGTATTATACAGGTATAAGGGATCAGTACAGGTGTATTATACAGGTATAAGGCATCAGTACAGGTGTATTATACAGGTATAAGGGATCAGTACAGGTGTATTATACAGGTATAAGGGATATGTACAGGTGTATTATACAGGTATAAGGGATCAGTACAGGTGTATTATACAGGTATAAGGGATCTGTACAGGTGTATTATACAGGTATAAGCGATCAGTACAGGTGTATTATACAGGTATAAGGGATCAGTACAGGTGTATTATACAGGTATAAGGGATCAGTACAGGTGTATTATACAGGTATAAGGGATCAGTACAGGTGTATTATACAGGTATAAGGGATATGTACAGGTGTATTATACAGGTATAAGGGATCAGTACAGGTGTATTATACAGGTATAAGGGATCTGTACAGGTGTATTATACAGGTAGTATAAGCGATCAGTACAGGTGTATTATACAGGTATAAGGGATCAGTACAGGTGTATTATACAGGTATAAGGGATCAGTACAGGTGTATTATACAGGTATAAGGGATCAGTACAGGTGTATTATACAGGTATAAGGGATATGTACAGGTGTATTATACAGGTATAAGGGATCAGTACAGGTGTATTATACAGGTATAAGGGATCAGTACAGGTGTATTATACAGGTATAAGGGATCAGTACAGGTGTATTATACAGGTATAAGGGATCAGTACAGGTGTATAATACAGGTATAAGGGATCTGTACAGGTGTATTATACAGGTATAGGGGATCAGTACAGGTGTATTATACAGGTATAAGGGATCAGTACAGGTGTATTATACAGGTATAAGGGATCAGTACAGGTGTATTATACAGGTATAAGGGATCAGTACAGGTGTATTATACAGGTATAAGGGATCAGTACAGGTGTATTATACAGGTATAAGGGATCAGTACAGGTGTATTATACAGGTATAAGGGATCAGTACAGGTGTATTATACAGGTATAAGGGATATGTACAGGTGTATTATACAGGTATAAGGGATCAGTACAGGTGTATTATACAGGTATAAGGGATATGTACATGTATGTATAAGGGATCAGTACAGGTGTATTATACAGGTATAAGGGATCAGTACAGGTGTATTATACAGGTATAAGGGATCAGTACAGGTGTATTATACAGGTATAAGGGATCAGTACAGGTGTATTATACAGGTATAAGGGATCAGTACAGGTGTATTATACAGGTATAAGGGATCAGTACAGGTGTATTATACAGGTATAAGGGATCAGTACAGGTGTATTATACAGGTATAAGTGATATGTACAGGTGTATTATACAGGTATAAGGGATCTGTACAGGTGTATTATACAGGTATAAGGGATCAGTACAGGTGTATTATACAGGTATAAGGGATATGTACAGGTGTATTATACAGGTATAAGGGATCAGTACAGGTGTATTATACAGGTATAAGGGATCAGTACAGGTGTATTATACAGGTATAAGGGATCAGTACAGGTGTATTATACAGGTATAAGGGATCAGTACAGGTGTATTATACAGGTATAAGGGATCAGTACAGGTGTATTATACAGGTATAAGGGATCAGTACAGGTGTATTATACAGGTATAAGGGATATGTACAGGTGTATTATACAGGTATAAGGGATCAGTACAGGTGTATTATACAGGTATAAGGGATCTGTACAGGTGTATTATACAGGTATAAGCGATCAGTACAGGTGTATTATACAGGTATAAGGGATCAGTACAGGTGTATTATACAGGTATAAGGGATCAGTACAGGTGTATTATACAGGTATAAGGGATCAGTACAGGTGTATTATACAGGTATAAGGGATCAGTACAGGTGTATTATACAGGTATAAGGGATCAGTACAGGTGTATTATACAGGTATAAGGGATCAGTACAGGTGTATTATACAGGTATAAGGGATCAGTACAGGTGTATTATACAGGTATAAGGGATCAGTACAGGTGTATTATACAGGTATAAGGGATCAGTACAGGTGTATTATACAGGTATAAGGGATCAGTACAGGTGTATTATACAGGTATAAGGGATCAGTACAGGTGTATTATACAGGTATAAGGGATCTGTACAGGTGTATTATACAGGTATAAGGGATCTGTACAGGTGTATTATACAGGTATAGGGGATCTGTACAGGTGTATTATACAGGTATAAGGGATCAGTACAGGTGTATTATACAGGTATAAGGGATATGTACAGGTGTATTATACAGGTATAAGGGATCAGTACAGGTGTATTATACAGGTATAAGGGATCAGTACAGGTGTATTATACAGGTATAAGGGATCAGTACAGGTGTATTATACAGGTATAAGGGATCAGTACAGGTGTATTATACAGGTATAAGGGATCTGTACAGGTGTATTATACAGGTATAAGCGATCAGTACAGGTGTATTATACAGGTATAAGGGATCAGTACAGGTGTATTATACAGGTATAAGGGATCAGTACAGGTGTATTATACAGGTATAAGGGATCAGTACAGGTGTATTATACAGGTATAAGGGATATGTACAGGTGTATTATACAGGTATAAGGGATCAGTACAGGTGTATTATACAGGTATAAGGGATCAGTACAGGTGTATTATACAGGTATAAGGGATCTGTACAGGTGTATTATACAGGTATAAGCGATCAGTACAGGTGTATTATACAGGTATAAGGGATCAGTACAGGTGTATTATACAGGTATAAGGGATCAGTACAGGTGTATTATACAGGTATAAGGGATCAGTACAGGTGTATTATACAGGTATAAGGGATCAGTACAGGTGTATTATACAGGTATAAGGGATCAGTACAGGTGTATTATACAGGTATAAGGGATCAGTACAGGTGTATTATACAGGTATAAGGGATCAGTACAGGTGTATTATACAGGTATAAGGGATATGTACAGGTGTATTATACAGGTATAAGGGATCAGTACAGGTGTATTATACAGGTATAAGGGATCAGTACAGGTGTATTATACAGGTATAAGGGATCAGTACAGGTGTATTATACAGGTATAAGCGATCAGTACAGGTGTATTATACAGGTATAAGGGATCAGTACAGGTGTATTATACAGGTATAAGGGATCAGTACCGGTGTATTATACAGGTATAAGGGATCAGTACAGGTGTATTATACAGGTATAAGGGATCAGTACAGGTGTATTATAAAGGGATCAGTACAGGTGTATTATACAGGTATAAGGGATCAGTAGAGGTGTATTATACAGGTATAAGGGATCAGTACAGGTGTATTATACAGGTACAAGGGATCAGTACAGGTGTATTATACAGGTATAAGGGATCTGTACAGGTGTATTATAAAGGGATCAGTACAGGTGTATTATACAGGTACAAGGGATCAGTACAGGTGTATTATACAGGTTCAAGGGATCAGTACAGGTGTATTATACAGAGATATAGTAATCATCCTCGGAAGACACGCCCACCTCAGGTGTCTTCTCTCTCTGCAGGTGGAGACCATCGGAGACGCCTATATGGTGGTGTCGGGGTTACCGGTACGGAACGGGAAATTACACGCACGAGAAATTGCTAGAATGTCGCTCGCACTTCTGGACACTGTAAGAACATTCAAAATCCGTCACAGACCGAGCACACAGCTCCGCCTCCGAATAGGAATACACACAGGTATCCCCACCCCCCCATCCCCCTTCCATGTACATTGAATGCTTATTGTACATTCCTCTTCTCTGCTCTGCAAATAATACCGACCAGGTGTATACAGGGGTCAGTACAGGTGTAATATACCGAGAGATCAGTACAGGTGTAATATACAGAGAGATCAGTACAGGTGTAATATACAGAGAGATCAGTACAGGTGTATTATACAGGTATACAGGGATAATATATAGAGATCAGTACAGGTGTATACAGGGGTCAGTACAGGTGTATTATACAGGTATCAGTACAGGTGTAATATACAGGTATACAGGGGTCAGTACAGGTGTATTATACAGGTATACAGGGATCAGTACAGGTGTATTATACAGGTATACAGGGATCAGTACAGGTGTATTATACAGGTATCAGTACAGGTGTATTATACAGGTATACAGGGATCAGTACAGGTGTAATATACAGAGAGATCAGTACAGGTGTAATATACAGAGAGATCAGTACAGGTGTAATATACAGAGAGATCAGTACAGGTGTATTATACAGGTATACAGGGATAATATATAGAGATCAGTACAGGTGTATACAGGGGTCAGTACAGGTGTATTATACAGGTATCAGTACAGGTGTAATATACAGGTATACAGGGGTCAGTACAGGTGTATTATACAGGTATACAGGGATCAGTACAGGTGTATTATACAGGTATACAGGGATCAGTACAGGTGTATTATACAGGTATCAGTACAGGTGTATTATACAGGTATACAGGGATCAGTACAGGTGTAATATACAGGTATACAGGGATCAGTACAGCAGTATTGTACAGGTGTTTTATACAGATATGCAGAGATTAATACAGGTGTACTACACAAGTATAAAGGTATTAGAACAGGTGTATTATTATAAAGGGGTCAGTACAGGTATATTTTTCTCCCGTATATACAGATACTGTATATAGGGATCAGTACAGGTGTAATTTACTTGTATACAGGGTTATTACAGGTGTATTATACATGGTTAGTACAGGTGTAGTATATAGGTATCAGTACAGGTGTATTATACAGGTATATTTTTTTCCTCCTGTGTCCTCATTGTCTTCAGGAGGAACCTCCGGAGATGGAGGTCAGGGGTCAGTACAGGTGTACTATACAGGGGTCAGCACAGGTGTACTATACAGGTATACAGGGGTCAGCACAGGTGTAATATACAGGTATACAGGGGTCAGCACAGGTGTACTATACAGGTATACAGGGGTCAGCACAGGTGTACTATACAGGTATACAGGGGTCAGCACAGGTGTATTATACAGGTATACAGGGGTCAGCACAGGTGTACTATACAGGTATACAGGGGTCAGCACAGGTGTACTATACAGGTATACAGGGGTCAGCACAGGTGTACTATACAGGTATACAGGGGTCAGCACAGGTGTACTATACAGGTATACAGGGGTCAGCACAGGTGTACTATACAGGTATACAGGGGTCAGCACAGGTGTACTATACAGGTATACAGGGGTCAGCACATGTGTACTATACAGGTATACAGGGGTCAGCACAGGTGTACTATACAGGTATACAGGGGTCAGCACAGGTGTACTATACAGGTATACAGGGGTCAGCACAGGTGTACTATACAGGTATACTTGTTCCTCCCATGCCCTTGTAGTCACCATAAGGAATCTCTGGAGGCGGGGCTCCGGGTCTGTACCGGATTTGGTCTTTCAGCCTCGGAGGGGTTAAGTGAAATCTCTGATCGGATTTTCTTATGGATAAAACTCCTTTTTAGGAGATTCCCGGCGGTCTCTGGTGTCACACTCTCCTTATGGGGAGATTTACAGAAAACAGACAACGGCTCTGCCGACATGAGGAGGAGTATGGAACGGACATGACACAGATTTTCCACACATTCCTACCAGAAGAAATAGAGCTTTTATCTCCTACAACCAGAACCCAACCCAATATCATCTCCTACAACCAGAACCCAACCCAATATCATCTCCTACAACCAGAACCCAACCCAATATCATCTCCTACAACCAGAACCCAACCCAATATCATCTCCTACAACCAGCACCCGACCCATTATCTCCTACAGCCAGCACCCAATCCATTATCTCCTACAACCAGAACCCAACCCATTATCTCCTACAACCAGAACCCAACCCATTATCTCCTACAACCAGCACCCAACCCAATATCATCTCCTACAACCAGCACCTGACCCATCATCATCTCCTACAACCAGCACCCGACCCATTATCTCCTACAACCAGAACCCAACTCATTATTATCTCCTACAACCAGCACCTGACCCATCATCATCTCCTACAACCAGCACCCGACCCATTATCTCCTACAACCAGAACCCAACTCATTATTATCTCCTACAACCAGCACCTGACCCATCATCATCTCCTACAACCAGCACCCGACCCATTATCTCCTACAACCAGAACCCAACCCAATATCATCTCCTACAACCAGAACCCAACCCATTATCTCCTACAACCAGAACCCAACCCATTATCTCCTACAACCAGAACACAACCCATTATCTCCTACAACCAGAACCCAACCCATTATCTCCTACAACCAGAACACAACCCATTATCTCCTACAACCAGAACACAACCCATTATCTCCTACAACCAGAACCCAACCCATTATCTCCTACAACCAGAACCCAACCCATTATCTCCTACAACCAGCACCCAACCCAATATCATCTCCTACAACCAGCACCCGACCCAATATCATCTCCTACAACCAGCACCCGACCCATTATCTCCTACAACCAGAACCCAACTCATTAGTATCTCCTACAACCAGCACCTGACCCATCATCATCTCCTACAACCAGCACCCGACCCATTATCTCCTACAACCAGAACCCAACCCAATATCATCTCCTACAACCAGAACCCAACCCAATATCATCTCCTACAACCAGAACCCAACCCATTATCTCCTACAACCAGAACCCAACCCATTATCTCCTACAACCAGCACCCAACCCATTATCTCCTACAACCAGAACACAACCCATTATCTCCTACAACCAGAACACAACCCATTATCTCCTACAACCAGAACCCAACCCATTATCTCCTACAACCAGCACCCAACCCAATATCATCTCCTACAACCAGCACCCGACCCAATATCATCTCCTACAACCAGCACCCGACCCATTATCTCCTACAACCAGAACCCAACTCATTATTATCTCCTACAACCAGCACCTGACCCATCATCATCTCCTACAACCAGCACCCGACCCATTATCTCCTACAACCAGCACCCAACCCAATATCATCTTCTACAACCAGCACCCAACCCAATATCATCTCCTACAACCAGCACCCAACCCATCATCTCCTACAACCAGCACCCAACCCAATATCATTTCCTACAACCAGAACACAACCCATTATCTCCTACAACCAGCACCCAACCCAATATCATCTCCTACAACCAGCACCTGACCTATCATCATCTCCTACAACCAGCACCCAACCCAATATCATCTCCTACAACCAGCACCCAACCCAATATCATCTTCTACAACCAGCACCCAACCCAATATCATCTCCTACAACCAGAACCCAACCCATTATCTTCTACAACCATAACCCAACCCATTATCTCCTACAACCAGAACCCAACCCATTATCTCCTACAACCGGAACCCAACCCATTATCTCCTACAACCAGAACCCAACCCATTATCTCCTACAACCAGCACCCGACCCATTATCTCCTACAACCAGAACCCAACTCATTAGTATCTCCTACAACCAGCACCTGACCCATCATCATCTCCTACAACCAGCACCCAACCCATTATCTCCTACAACCAGAACCCAACCCATTATCTCCTACAACCTGCACCCAACCCAATATCATCTCCTACAACCAGCACTCAACCCATTATCTCCTACAACCAGAACCCAACCCATTATCTCCTACAACCAGAACCCAACCCATTATCTCCTACAACCAGAATCCAACCCATTATCTCTTACAACCGGAACCCAACCCAATATCATCTCCTACAACCAGCACCCAACCCAATATCATCTTCTACAACCAGAACCCAACCCATTATCTCCTACAACCAGAACCCAACCCATTATCTCCTACAACCAGAACCCAACTCATTATTATGTTCTACAACCAGCACCTGACCCATCATCATCTCCTACAACCAGCACCCAACCCATTATTATCTCCTACAACCATGACCCAACCCATTATCTCCTACAACCAGCACCCCACCCATTATCTCCTACAACCAGAACCCAAATCATTATTATCTCCTACAACCAGCACCCGACCCATTATCTCCTACAACCAGCACCTGACCCATTATCTCCTATAACCAGAACCCAACCCATCATCTCCTACAACCAGCACCCAACCCAATATCATCTCCTACAACCAGCACCCATCCCATTATTATCTCCTACAACCAGAACCCAACCCATTATCTCCTACAACCAGAACCCAACCCATTATCTCCTACAACCAGAACCCAACCCATTATCTCCTACAACCAGAACCCGACCCATCATCATCTCCTACAACCAGCACCCAACCCAATATCATCTCCTACAACCAGCACCCATCCCATTATTATCTCCTACAACCAGAACCCAACCCATTATCTCCTACAACCAGAACCCAACCCATTATCTCCTACAACCAGAACCCAACCCATTATCTCCTACAACCAGAACCCGACCCATCATCATCTCCTACAACCAGCACCCAACCCAATATCATCTTCTACAACCAGCACCAACCCAATATCATCTTCTACAACCAGCACCCAACCCATCATCTCCTACAACCAGCACCCAACCCATTATTAACTCCTACAACCAGATCTCAACCCATTATCTCCTACAACCAGCACCCAACCCATCATCATCTCCTACAACCAGCTAGGTACAGGAGCAGCCAATCCATTATCATCCCCTACAACAAGGACCCAACCCATTATAATTTCCTACAACCAGCTAGGTACAAGAGCACCAAATCCATTATTATCTCCTACAACCAGATAGATACAGGAGCACCCAACCCAATATCATCTCCTACAACAAGGACCCAACCCAATATCATCTCCTACAACCAGCTAGGTGCACCAGCAGCCAATCCATTATTATCCCCTACAACCAGCTAGTATTGGAGGAATATCCAATGGTAGGGGGAGGAGTTTCGGGAGAAATATCTAATGATAGGAAGAGTTTTGTAGGAATATCTAATGATAGGAGGAGCCGTTTTAGAGGAAAATCTAATAATAGGGGGAGAAGTTTCGGGAGGAATATTTAGTGATGCGATGTGAAGTTTCGGGAGGAATATCTACTGATAGGAGGAGGAGTTTTGTAGGAATGTCTAATGATGGGAGGAGTGGTTTTGGATGAAAATCGAATGATAGGAGGAGGAGTTTTGGAGGAATATCTAATGATAGGAGGAGCCATTTTGTAGGAAAATCTAATAATAGGGGGAGAAGTTTCAGGTGGAATACGATGAGAAGTTTTGGGAGGAATATCTAATGATAGGAGGAGGAGTTTTGGAGGAATATCTAATGATAGGAGGAGGAGTTTTGGAGAAATATCTAATGATAGGAGGAGTTTTGGAGGAATATCTACCGATAGGAGGAGGAGTTTTGGAGCAATATCTAATGATAGGAGGAGGAGTTTTGGAGGAATATCTAATGATAGGAGGAGGGGTTTTGGAGAAATATCTAATGATAGGAGGAGTTTTGGAGGAATATCTACCGATAGGAGGAGGTGTTTTGGAGCAATATCTAATGATAGGAGGAGGAGTTTTGGAGGAATATCTAATGATAGGAGGAGGAGTTTTGGAGGAATATCTAATGATCGAATGAGAAGTTTCGGGAAGGAATATTTAGTGATAGGCTGAGAAGTTTCGGGAGGAATATTTAGTGATAGGATGAGAAGTTTCGGAAGGAATATTTAGTGATAGGAGGAGAAGTTTCGGGAGGAATATCCACTGATAGGAGGAGGAGTTTTGGAGGAATATCTAATGATAGAATGAGAAGATTCGGGAGGAATATTTAGTGATATGATGAGAAGTTTCGGGAGGAATATTTAGTGATATGATACGTTTTGGGAGGAATATTTTGTGATACAATAGAAAGTTTCGGGAGGAATATCTAATGATAGGAGGAGAAGTTTCGGAAGGAATATTTAGCTATATGATGAGAAGTTTCGGGAGGAATATTTAGTGATCTGATGAGAAGTTTTGGGAGGAATATTTAGTGATAGGAGGAGAAGTTTTGGGAGGAATATTTAGTGATATGATAAGAAGTTTCGGGAGGAATATCTACCGATAGGAGGAGGAGTTTTGGAGGAATATCTAATGATAGGAGGAGGAGTTTTGGAGGAATATCTAATGATACAATGAGAAGATTCGGGAGGAATATTTAGTGATATGAGAAGTTTCAGGAGGAATATTTAGTGATATGATGAGAAGATTCGGGAGGAATATTTAGTGATATGATGAAAAGTTTCGAGAGGAATATTTAGTGATACCATGAGAAGTTTCGGGAGGAATATGTAATAATAGGAGGAGAATTTTCGGGAGGAATATGTAATAATAGGAGGAGAAGTTTCGGGAGGAATATTTAGTGATATGATGAGAAGTTTCAGGAGGAATATTTAGTGATACGATAAGAAGTTTCGGGAGGAATATATAAGTTATATGATGAGAAGTTTTGGGAGGAATATTTCGTGATATGATAAGAAGTTTCGGGAGGAATATCTACTGATAGGAGGAGGAGTTTTGGAGGAATATCTAATGATAGGAGGAGGAGTTTTGGAGGAATATCTAATGATAGGAGGAGGAGTTTTGGAGGAATATCTAAATATACAATGAGAAGATTCGGGAGGAATATTTAGTGATACCATAAGAAGTTTCGGGAGGAATATTTACTGATATGATGAGAAGTTTTAGGAGGAATATTTAGTGATATGATGAGAAGATTCGGGAGGAATATTTAGTGATATGATGAGAAGATTCGGGAGGAATATTTAGTGATATGATGAGAAGTTTCGGGAGGAATATTTAGTGATATGATGAGAAGTTTCGGGAGGAATATTTAGTGATACGATAAGAAGATTCGGGAGGAAAATCTAATGATAGGATGAAAAGTTTGGGGAGGGATTGTCCCTTGTTTGGTGAAGTGTTTTGGGAAGAATTGTTCCGTGTTTGGAGATGGTTTGGTGGAGTGTTTTGGGAAGAATTGTTCCGTGTTTGGAGATGGTTTGGTGGAGTGTTTTGGGAAGAATTGTTCTGTGTTTGGAGATGGTTTGGTGGAGTGTTTCGGGAGAATTGTTCCGTGTTTGGAGATGGTTTGGTGGAGTGTTTCGGGAGGGATTGTTCTGTGTTTGGAGATGGTTTGGTGGAGTATTTTGGGAGGGATTGTTCTGTGTTTGGAGATGGTTTGGCGGAGTGTTTCGGGAAAATTGTTCTGTGTTTGGAGATGGTTTGGCGGAGTGTTTCGGGAAAATTGTTCTGTGTTTGGAGATGGTTTGGCGGAGTGTTTCGGGAAAATTGTTCTGTGTTTGGAGATGGTTTGGCGGAGTGTTTCGGGAAAATTGTTCTGTGTTTGGAGATGGTTTGGCGGAGTGTTTCGGGAAAATTGTTCTGTGTTTGGAGATGGTTTGGCGGAGTGTTTCGGGAAAATTGTTCTGTGTTTGGAGATGGTTTGGTGGAGTGTTTCGGGAAAATTGTTCTGTGTTTGGAGATGGTTTGGTGGAGTGTTTTGGGAAGAATTGTTCCGTGTTTGGAGATGGTTTGGCGGAGTGTTTCGGGAAAATTGTTCTGTGTTTGGAGATGGTTTGGTGGATTGTTTTGGGAGGGATTGTTCTGTGTTTAGAGATGGTTTGGTGGAGTGTTTTGGGAAGAATTGTTCCGTGTTTGGAGATGGTTTGGCGGAGTGTTTCGGGAAAATTGTTCTGTGTTTAGAGATGGTTTGGTGGAGTGTTTTGGGAAGAATTGTTCCGTGTTTGGAGATGGTTTGGCGGAGTGTTTCGGGAAAATTGTTCTGTGTTTGGAGATGGTTTGGCGGAGTGTTTCGGGAAAATTGTTCTGTGTTTGCAGATGGTTTGGTGGAGTGTTTTGGGAAGAATTGTTCCGTGTTTGGAGATGGTTTGGCGGAGTGTTTCGGGAAAATTGTTCTGTGTTTGGAGATGGTTTGGTGGAGTGTTTTGGGAAGAATTGTTCCGTGTTTGGAGATGGTTTGGTGGAGTGTTTTGGGAAGAATTGTTCCGTGTTTGGAGATGGTTTGGCGGAGTGTTTCGGGAAAATTGTTCTGTGTTTGGAGATGGTTTGGCGGAGTGTTTCGGGAAAATTGTTCTGTGTTTGGAGATGGTTTGGTGGAGTGTTTTGGAGGAATGTTCTGTTTTTGGAGATGGTTTGGCGGAGTGTTTCGGGAGAATTGTTCCATGTTTGGAGATGGTTTGGTGGAGCGTTTCGGAAGAATTGTTCCGTGTTTGGAGATGGTTTGGTGGAGTGTTTCGGGAGGAATGTTCCGTGTTTGGAGATGGTTTGGTGGAGTGTTTCAGGAAGGATTGTTCTGTGTTTGGAGATGGTTTGGTGGAGTGTTTTGGAGGAATGTTCTGTTTTTGGAGATGGTTTGGTGGAGCGTTTCGGGAGAATTGTTCCGTGTTTGGAGATGGTTTGGTGGAGTGTTTCGGGAGGAATGTTCCATGTTTGGAGATGGTTTGGTGGAGTGTTTCGGGAGGAATGTTCCGTGTTTGGAGATGGTTTGGTGGAGTGTTTTGTTTCCGGAGATAAAAGTGAGTTTACTTTCCAGCATTCTAGCACTCTTTATGGGCTCAGTCGGGGGCCCGGAGCTGTCCCGGCCTGTCTGATCTCAGGACTATAAAACGAGTATATGGTCGTCAGAGGCTGGAATGCTGAGTCATATAATGGGCCCTCGTATAATGGCCCCCTGAGGCTCTCCCTCTTTCCTCTCTGACTCATTCATCTCTCAGGATGATGGATTTTGTAGTCCTCGGAGGGAGTTAAATCCATTTTATCATTAAACAGAAACAAACGTCCAACAAAACCCATCCCTAAAAAGGAGAGAAGATTCTCCAGACCCCTCAACAGAGAGATCCGTAGATCCATCACATGGAAGGAACAAGGAGCACACGCAACATATGTGACAGGCCAGGGAGCGCACACCACATATATGTGACAGGCCAGGAACCACACACCACATATATGTGACAGGCCAGGGAGCACACACCACATATATGTGACAGGCCAGGAACCACACACCACATATATGTGACAGGCCAGGGAGCACACACCACATATATGTGACAGGCCAGGAACCACACACCACATATATGTGACAGGCCAGGAACCACACACCACATATATGTGACAGGCCAGGGAGCACACACCACATATATGTGACAGGCAAGGAAACACACACCACAAATATCACATGCCACATATATGTGACAGACCAGGAAACACACACCACATATATGTGACAGGCAAGGAAACACACACCACAAATATCACATGCCACATATATGTGACAGACCAGGAAACACACACCACATATATGTGACAGGCCAGGGAACACACACCACACATATGTGACAGGCCAGGGAACACACACCACATATATCACACACCACATATATGTGACAGACCAGGAAACACACACCACATATATGTGACAGGCCAGGGAGCACACGCAACATATATGTGACAGGCTAGGGAGCACACGCAACATATATGTGACAGGCTAGGGAGCACACGCAACATATATGTGACAGGCCAGGGAGCACACACCACATATATGTGACAGGCCAGGGAACACACACCACACATATGTGACAGACCAGGGAACGCGCACCACATATATGTGATAGGCCAGGAAGCACACACCACATATATGTGACAGGACAGGGAGCACACACCACATATATGTGACAGACCAGGGAACGCGCACCACATATATGTGACAGACCAGGGAACGCGCACCACATATATGTGATAGGCCAGGGAGCACACACCACATATATGTGACAGGCCAGGGAACGCACACGTCACATATATGTAACCGGCCAGGGAGCACACACCACATATATGTAACCGGCCAGGGAGCACACACCACATATATGTGACAGGCCAGGGAACGCACACATCACATATATGTAACCGGCCAGGGAGCACACACCACATATATGTGACAGGCCAGGGAACGCACACACCACATATATGTGACCGGCCAGGGAGCACACACCACATATATGTGACAGGCCAGGGAGCACACACCACATATATGTGACAGGCCAGGGAGCACACACCACATATATGTGACAGGACAGGGAACCACACAACACATATATGTGACAGGACAGGGCAGAACACACACCACATACATGCATATATGTGACAGACCAGGAAACACACACCACATATATGTGACAGGCCAGGGAGCACACACCACCTATATGTGACAGGCCCAGGGAACACACACCACATATATGTGACAGGCCAGGGAACACACACACACAACATATGTGACAGACCAGGGAACACACACCACATATATGTGACACACACACAACATATATGTGACAGACAGGAAACACACACCACATATATGTGACAGGCCAGGGGAGCGCACACCCACATATATGTGACAGACATATGGGAACGCGCAACCACATATATGTGATAGGCCAGCAGGAAGGCACACACCACATATATGTGACAGGCCAGGGAACGCACACGTCACATATATGTAACCGGCCGAGGAGCCACACACCACATATATGTGAACCCCACACCACACCCACACCCCCCCACCACACCCAGGCCAGGGAGCACACACACATATGTCACACATATATATGTGACAGGCCAGGGAACGCACACATCACATATATGTAACCGGCCAGGGAGCACACACCACATATATGTGACAGGCCAGGGAGCACACACCACATATATGTAACCGGCCAGGGAGCACACACCACATATATGTGACAGGACAGGGAGCGCACACCACATATATGTGACAGGCCAGGGAACGCACACATCACATATATGTAACCGGCCAGGGAGCACACACCACATATATGTGACAGGACAGGGAGCGCACACCACATATATGTGATAGGCCAGGAAGCACACACCACATATATGTGACAGGCCAGGGAACGCACACATCACATATATGTAACCGGCCAGGGAGCACACACCACATATATGTGACAGGACAGGGAGCGCACACCACATATATGTGACAGGACAGGGAGCGCACACCACATATATGTGACAGGACAGGGAGCGCACACCACATATATGTGACAGCCAGGCCAGGGAACGCACACATCACATATATGTAACCGGCCTGGGAGCACACACCACATATATGTGACAGGACAGGGAGCACACACCACATATATGTGACAGGACAGGGAGCGCACACCACATATATGTGACAGGACAGGGAGCGCACACCACATATATGTGACAGGACAGGGAGCGCACACCACATATATGTGACAGGCCAGGGAGCACACACCACATATATGTGACAGGCCAGGGAACACACACCACATATATCACACACCACATGAAAAGATGATTTCCAAACCCTCACCAACGATGGAATCTGCCACTCTTTTCTCTACTGCGTGGCTCTCTCTCTCTTTTACTTCCTTCTAGTGCTCTATGGTAAAGATAGCCGTGCAGGAGGGAAAGGAGTGGCAGATTACACCGCCGGTGCGTCCTTAGGGTGGCCAGTGGTGTGTTTTGGTTTTGCGCTGCCCTAGGTAAATTTGTAAATTTGCCCCGCCTATTCCTGTTTAATGGATGTGATTTGCTTCAAAATTGAGATCTCACAAAGTCTCTATTTATGTAGGGATGGTGTGGCCCCCGGCTGGTCGGGTCGGATCTCAGGATGAAGGGCCTCTATGTATGTAGAGACTTTGTGACCCCGGCTGATTGGGTGAGATCTCGGGATGAAGGGCTCTTTGTATGTGGGGACAGTGTGGTCCCGGCTAGTGGGGTTGGATCTCGGGATGAAGGGCCTCTATATATGTAGGGATGGTGTGGCCCTGGCTGGTTGGGTCAGATCTTGGGATGAGGGGCCTCTATGTATGTAGGGACAGTGTGGCCGGGCTGGTTGGGTCCGCTCTTGGGATGAAGGGCATCTATGTATTTAGGGACAGTGTGGCCCCAGCTGGTCGGGTCGGATCTCTGGAAGAAGGGCCTCTATGTATGTAAGGATGGTGTGGCCCGGGCTGGTCGGGTCGGATCTCGGTATGAAGGGCTCTATGTATGTAGGGACAGTGTGGCCCCAGCTGGTCGGGTCGGAACTCGGGATGAAGGGCCTCTATGTATGTAGGGATGATGTGGCCCCGGCTGGTCGGGTCGGATCTCGGGATGAAGGGCCTTTATGTATGTAGGGATGGTGTGGCCCCGGCTGGTTGGGTCGGATCTCTGGAAGAAGGGCCTCTATGTATGTAGGGATGATGTGGCCCCGGCTGGTTGGGTCGGATCTTGGGATGAAGGGCCTCTATGTATGTAGGGATGGTGTGGCCCCGGGCTGGATGGGTCGGATCTCTGGAAGAAGGGCCTCTATGTATGTAGGGATGGTGTGGCCCGGCTGGTTGGGTCGGATCTCTGGAAGAAGGGCCTCTATGTATGTAGGGATGGTGTGGCCCCGGCTGGTTGGGTCGGATCTTGGGATGAAGGGCCTCTATGTATGTAGGGATGGTGTGGCCCCGGGCTGGATGGGTCGGATCTCTGGAAGAAGGGCCTCTATGTATGTAGGGATGGTGTGGCCCGGCTGGTTGGGTCGGATCTCTGGATGAAGGGCCTCTATGTATGTAGGGATGGCGTGGCCCCGGCTGGTCAGGTCGGATCTTGGGATGAAGGGCCTCTATGTATGTAGGGATGGTGTGGCCCCGGCTGGTTGGGTCGGATCTCTGGATGAAGGGCCTCTATGTATGTAGGGATGGCGTGGCCCCGGCTGGTCAGGTCGGATCTTGGGATGAAGGGCCTCTATGTATGTAGGGATGGTGTGGCCCCGGCTGGATGGGTCAGATCTCAGGGGGAAAGGTTCTCTATTCCTGACAGAAGACATTTTATACTGAAGACAATGATAGGATTTGGCCATGTGGTGTGAATTTCAATGACAGGTCCACTTGGAAGACTCGGGTCATCACACTCTCAGTGATGATGCCTGGAACATGACACCATGTGGGGGGGCATGTGGGGACACTCAGAGGGATCACTGACAGTCCAGCTTGCAGGGAAGGTCTGTGTGCGATTGGAGCCCCTCCCGGGAATCCTTGTCTTGTATTTCCTCCCCGAGGAGCCCCTTCCCTCAAGATTTATAGCCGGCTGGGGGGGGGGGGGGTCAGACAGGAGGACAACAGAAGGGACCATTCTTCTTCCACCTGGTGGCCGTGTCACCGAAACATTCCACTGTGACATCTCCAGTCCTCCGAAAATCCACCTTGTGACCGCCCCCCTCCAGAGAGTCTAATGAGACCCCAACAGAAAGAGACGTTCCCCACACAGGTCCACAATCCATTCCTACACCCAATGATGTCACTATGTGACCGCCTACCTCCTGATGTCACTTTGTGACCGCCCACCTCCTGATGTTACTATGTGACCACCCACCTCCTGATCTCTAGATGTCACTATGTGACCGCCCACCTCCTGATCTCTAGATGTCACTATGTGACCGCCCACCTCCTGATGTCACTTTGTGACCGCCCACCTCCTGATGTTACTATGTGACCACCCACCTCCTGATCTCTAGATGTCACTATGTGACCGCCCACCTCCTGATCTCTAGATGTCACTATGTGACCGCCCACCTCCTGATGTCACTATGTGACCGCCTACCTCCTGATGTCACTATGTGACCGCCTACCTCCTAATGTCACTATGTGACCGCCTACCTCCTGATGTCACTATGTGACCGCCCACCTCCTGATGTCACTATGTGACCGCCCACCTCCTGATGTCACTATGTGACCGCCCACCTCCTGATCTCTAGATGTCACTATGTCATCGCCCACCTCCTGATATCTACATGTCACTATGTGACCGCCCACCTCCTGATCTCTAGATGTCACTATGACTATGTGACCGCCCACCTCCTGATGTCTAGATGTCACTATGTCACCGCCCACTTCCTGATGTCACTATGTGACCTCCCACCTCCTGATCTATAGATGTCACTATGTCACCGCCCACCTCCTGATCTCTAGATGTCACTATGTCACCGCCCACCTCCTGATCTCTAGATGTCACTATGTCACCGCCCACCTCCTGATCTCTAGATGTCACTATGTGACCGCCCACCTCCTGATCTCTAGATGTCACTATGTCACCGCCCACCTCCTGATGTCACTATGTGACCTCCCACCTCCTGATCTCTAGATGTCACTATGTCACCTCCCACCTCCTGATCTCTAGATGTCACTATGTCACCGCCCACCTCCTGATCTCTAGATATCACTATGTGACCGCCCACCTCCTGATCTCTAGATGTCACTATGTCACCGCCCACCTCCTGATGTCACTATGTGACCTCCCACCTCCTGATCTCTAGATGTCACTATGTCACCGCCCACCTCCTGATCTCTAGATGTCACTATGTCACCGCCCACCTCCTGATCTCTAGATGTCACTATGTGACCGCCCACCTCCTGATCTCTAGATGTCACTATGTCACCGCCCACCTCCTGATCTCTAGATGTCGCCCGTGATATCTGGTGCAATAATAAACTCCACCCACAATGTATGTGGACGAGTCATATGAGCAAAACCATCCCACTGGCTTTATAATTCTAACATACAGTATACTACATAGAACCATAATACAACATATACTGCATCCCGATTTGTTACATACAGAACATGTGGGGTCTGATGTCCCATCATATGACCATAGTTGTGTGTGCTCACCTCATATGATACTTCATATCTCTAGATTTATAACCCTCTCCCCTCCTGAATGGAGGTTCCCATCATCCAATATACATATATAATCCCCCCTGAAGAAGTGACAGCTGGTGGACGGAACGTGTTGGGTCTGATGTTCCATCATATGGCCATAATAAGGTCTTCAGAATCTGGGGGACCTCCCACCACGGGGGGATATACTAAGGTCTTCAGAATCTGGGGGACCCCCCACCCTAGGGGGGGGGAATATACTAAGGTCTTTAGAATCTGGGGGACCTCCCACCCTGGGGGGGGGGGAATACTAAGGTCTTCAGAATCTGGGGGACCTTCCTCCCCGGGGGAGTATACTAAGGTCTTAAGAATCTGGGGACCTCCCACCCCGGGGGCAATATACTAAGGTCTTCAGAATCTGGGGGACCTCCCACCCCGGGGGCAATATACTAAGGTCTTCAGAATCTGGGACCTCCCACCCCGGGGGGAATATACTAAGGTCTTCAGAATCTAGGGGACCTCCCACCCCGGGGGGGAATATACTAAGGTCTTCAGAATATGGGGGACCTCCCACCCCGGGGGGAATATACTAAGGTCTTCAGAATCTGGGGGTCTTCCCACCCCGGGGGGAATATACTAAGGTCTTCAGAATCTGGGGGACCTCCTACCCTGGGGGGGAATATACTAAGGTCTTCAGAATCTGGGGGACCTCCCACCCCGGGGGGGATATACTAAGGTCTTCAGAATCTGGGGGACCTCCCACCCCGGGGGGGATATACTAAGGTCTTCAGAATCTGGGGGACATCCTACCCTGGTGGGGAATATACTAAGGTCTTCAGAATCTGGGGGACCTCCCACCCCAGGGGGGATATACTAAGGTCTTCAGAATCTGGGGGACCTCCCACCCCGGGGGGGATATACTAAGGTCTTCAGAATCTGGGGGACCTCCCACCCCGGGGGGGAATATACTAAGGTCTTCAGAATCTGGGGGACCTTCCTCCCCGGGGGAATATACTAAGGTCTTCAGAATCTGGGGGACCTCCCACCCCGGGGGGGAATATACAAAGGTCTTCAGAATCTGGGGGACCTCCTACCTCGGGGGGGAGTATACTAAGGTCTTCAGAATCTGGGGGACCTCCCTCCCCAGGGAGAGTATACTAAGGTCTTCAGAATCTGGCGACCCCCCCCCCGGGGGCAATATACTAAGGTCTTCAGAGTCTGGGGGACCTCCCACCCGGGGGGAGAATATACTAAGGTCTTCAGAATCTGGGGGACCTCCCACCCCGGGGGGAATATACTAAGGTCTTCAGAATCTGGGGGACCTTCCTCCCCGTGGCAATATACTTATGTCTTCAGAATCTGGGGGACTTCCCTCCCCAGGGGGGATATACTAAGGTCTTCAGAATCTGGGGGACCTCCCACCTGGGGAGAGAATATACTAAGGTCTTCAGAATCTGGGGGACCTTCCTCCCTGGGGGGAATATACTAAGGTCTTCAGAATCTGGGGGACCTTCCTCCCCGGGGGGGATAAACAAAGGTCTTCAGAATCTGGGGGACCTTCCTCCCCCGGGGGGAATATACTAAGGTCTTTAGAATCTGGGGGACCTCCCACCCCGGGGGGGGGGGGAAATACTAAGGTCTTCAGAATCTGGAGGACCTCCCACCCCGGGGGGAATATCCTAAGGTCTTCAGAATCTGGGGGACCTCCCTCCCCAGGGGGAATATACTAAGGTCTTCAGAATCTGGGGTACCTCCCACCTCGGGGGGGGGGGGGAATATACTAAGGTCTTCAGAATCTGGGGGACCCCCCTCCCCAGGGGGAGTATACTAAGGTCTTCAGAATCTGGGCCCCCCCCCCGAGGGGAATATACTCAGGTCTTCAGAATCTGGGGGTTCTCCCACGCCGGGGAGAATATACTCAGGTCTTCAGAATCTGGGGGACCTCCCTCCCCAGGGGGAATATACTAAGATCTTCAGAATCTGGGGGACCTCCCAACTCGGGGGGGAATATACTAAGGTCTTCAGAGTCTGGGGGACCTACCACCCGGGGGGAGAATATACTAAGCTCTTCAGAATCTGGGGGACCTCCCACCCCAGGGGGGGGGAATATACTAAGGTCTTCAGAATCTGGGGACCTCCCACCCCAGGGGGGGGGAATATACTAAGGTCTTCAGAATCTGCGGGACCTTCCTCCCCGTGGCAATATACTTATGTCTTCAGAATCTGGGGGACTTCCCTTCCCTGGGGGGGATATACTAAGGTCTTCAGAATCTGGGGGACCTCCCACCTGGGGAGAGAATATACTAAGGTCTTCAGAATCTGGGGGACCTCCCTCCCCGGGGGAATATACTAAGGTCTTCAGAATCTGGGGGACCTCCCACCCCGGGGGGGGGGGCGAATATACTAAGGTCTTCAGAATCTGGGGACCTCCCACCCTGGGGGGGATATACTAAGGTCTTCAGAATCTGGGGGACCCCCCTCCCTGGGGGGAATATACTAAGGTCTTCAGAATCTGGGGGACCCCCCTCCCTGGGGGGGAATATACTAAGGTCTTCAGAATCTGGGGGACCTCCCGCACCGGGGGGAATATACTCAGGTCTTCAGAATCTGGGAGACCTTCCTCCCCGGGGGGAATATACTCAGGTCTTCAGAATCTGGGGGACCTCCCTCCCCGGGGGGAATATACTAAGGTCTTCAGAATCTGGGGGACTTCCCTCCCCGGGGGGATATACTAAGGTCTTTAGAATCTGGGGAACCTCCCACCTGGGGGGAGAATATACTAAGGTCTTTAGAATCTGGGGGACCTCCCTCCCCTGGGGGAATATACTAAGGTCTTCAGAATCTGGGGGACCCCCCTCCCCGGGATGGAATATCCTAAGGTCTTCAGAATTTGGGGGACCTCCCTCCCCGGGGGGAATATACTTAGGTCTTCAGAATCTGGGGGACCTCCCTCCCCGGGGGGAATATACTCAGGTCTTCAGAATCTGGGGGACCTCCCACCCCGGGGGGGGGGGGATAATATACTAAGGTCTTCAGAATCTGGGGACCTCCCACCGCGGGGGAATATACTAAGGTCTTCAGAATCTGGGGGACCTTCCTCCCCGTGAGAATATACTTAGGTCTTCAGAATCTGGGGGACCTCCCTCCCCGGGGGGAAAATACTAAGGTCTTCAGAATCTGGGGACCTCCCACCCGGGGGGAGAATATACTAAGGTCTTCAGAATCTGGGGGACCTCCCTCCCCAGGGGGAATATACTAAGGTCTTCAGAATCTGGGGGACCTCCCACCTCGGGGGGGGGAATATACTAAGCTCTTCAGAATCTGGGGGACCTCCCTCCCCAGGGGGAATATACTAAGGTCTTCAGAATCTGGGGGACCTCCCACCTTGGGGGGGGGGGAATATACTAAGGTCTTTAGAATCTGGGGGACCTCCCACCTGGGGGGAGAATATACTAAGGTCTTTAGAATCTGGGGGACCTCACTCCCCTGGGGGAATATACTAAGGTCTTCAGAATCTGGGGGACCCCCCTCCCTGGGGGGAATATACTAAGGTCTTCAGAATCTGGGGGACCTCCCTCACCGGGGGGAATATACTTAGGTCTTCAGAATCTGGGGGACCTTCCTCCCCTGGGGGAATATACTCAGGTCTTCAGAATCTGGGGAACTCCCACCCCGGGGGGGGGGGGAATATACTAAGGTCTTCAGAATCTGGGGACCTCCCACCCCGGGGGGAATATACTAAGGTCTTCAGAATCTGGGGGACCTTCCTCCCCGTGAGAATATACTTAGGTCTTCAGAATCTGGGGGACCTCCCTCCCCGGGGGGGGAAATACTAAGGTCTTCAGAATCTGGGGACCTCCCACCCCGGGGGGAATATATTAAGGTCTTCAGAATCTGGGGGACCTCCCCCCCCGGGGGGAATATACTAAGGTCTTCAGAGTCTGGGGGACCTCCCACCCGGGGGGAGAATATACTAAGGTCTTCAGAATCTGGGGGACCTCCCACCCCGGGGGGGGGGAATATACTAAGGTCTTCAGAATCTGGGGACCTTCCTCCCCGTGGCAATATACTTAGGTCTTCCGAATCTGGGGGACTTCCCTCCCCGGGGGGAATATACTAAGGTCTTCAGAATCTGGGGGACCTCCCATCTGGGGGGAGAATATACTAAGGTCTTCAGAATCTGGGGGACTTCCCACCCGGGGGGGCGAATATACTAAGGTCTTCAGAATCGGGGAGACCTCCCACCCCTGGGAGATTATACTAAGGTCTTCAGAATCTGGGGGACCTCCCTCCCCGTGACGGAATATCCTAAGGTCCTCAGAATCTGGGGGACCCCCCTCCCTGGGGGGAATATACTAAGGTCTTCAGAATCTGGGGGACCTCCCTCACTGGGGGGAATATACTCAGGTCTTCAGAATCTGGGAGACCTCCCTCCCCGGGGGGAATATACTCAGGTCTTCAGAATCTGGGGGACCTCCCTCCCCGGGGGGAATATACTAAGGTCTTCAGAATCTGGGGGACTTCCCTCGCCGGGGGGGATATACTAAGGTCTTCAGAATCTGGGGGACCCCCCTCCCCGGGATGGAATATCCTAAGGTCTTCAGAATCTGGGGGACCCCCCTCCCTGGGGGGAATATACTAAGGTCTTCAGAATCTGGGGGACCTCCCTCCCCAGGGGGAATATACTAAGGTCTTCAGAATCTGGGGGACCTCCCTCCCCGGGGGGAATATACTCAGGTCTTCAGAATCTGGGGGACCTCCCACCCCGGGGGGGGGGAATATACTAAGGTCTTCAGAATCTGGGGACCTTCCACCCCGGGGGGAATATACTAAGGTCTTCAGAATCTGGGGGACCTTCCTCCCCGTGAGAATATACTTAGGTCTTCAGAATCTGGGGGACCTCCCTCCCCGGGGGGAAAATACTAAGGTCTTCAGAATCTGGGGACCTCTCACCCCGGGGGAAATATACTAAGGTCTTCAGAATCTGGGGGACCTCCCCCCCCCCCCGGGGGGAATATACTAAGGCCTTTAGAATCTGGGGGACCTTCCTTTCCCGTGGGAATATACTCAGGTCTTCAGAATCTGGGGGACCTCCCTCCCTGGGGGGAATATACTAAGATCTTCAGAATCTAGGTAACGACTGGGGAGGGGGAGGGGCGGCACTCTTAACCAATTAGGCTGGGCTGCAGTGCATATGTGCTGACTGGAAAAGAGCAGACCAATCAACAGGCAGTGGACGGGTCCTGAATTAAGCTGGGCTGCTAAGTAGGGTTGTCCCACAAGGTCGTTTGCTGATGTTTGGGACGGGAGCGGAGGCATCTACAGAATCTGACTGGAGGCAGCACAGACAGTTCATATTTCTTTGTGGAATGCTCCTGTTGGTCTTATTGTGTGCTGTTGTCGCTCTTTTCTGATAGGTCCGGTGTGTGCGGGGGTGGTCGGTCTGAAGATGCCACGGTATTGTCTGTTTGGAGATACGGTGAATACAGCATCACGGATGGAGTCCAATGGAGAAGGTGAATATCCCCCACAATATCATCAGGAAGTAGGCAATCCCCCAATACATTTTAACCCCAGTACCTCTCTCCCCCAAGGTCAGAAGAGGGGGGGAGCTGTACTCCTTCGCCCCAGGGTCAGAACAGGGGGGGTGGAGCTTTCACCCTCCCAGGACCAGAACAGGGGGAGCAGAGTTTTACGCCCCTTCCCCTATGTAAGAACAAGGGGATGGAGGGGGTACTCTGGAGGTTCTCACCGTCTTTCACTTGTCTCTTTTTTTATTTTCTCAGCTCTCAAAATCCACATTTCTTCGGCCACCAAAGAAGTCTTAGATGAATTGAATTGCTTTCAACTGGAACTTCGAGGAGATATAGAAATGAAGGTAAATACAGAAGAGAGGAAGGAATAATGCTCAGGAAAGTGGAGGCTATGGGGGTGGAGGGAAGAGGTTGGTGGAGATGATGAGGGTGGGGGAAAAATAAAGTCGAGGTGATGAGGATAAATAAAAGAGGTTGGTGGAGATGATGAGGGAGGAGGCTGATGAAGGTGATGAGGTTATGAGGGTGGAGGGAAGAGAAAGTGGAGGTGATGAGGGTGGAGAAACGAGGCTGGTGGAGACATGGAGGGAGGAGGCTGGTGGAGATGATGAGGGTGGAGAGAAAATGTTTGTGGAGATGATTAGGGAGGAGGGAAGAGGTTGGTGGAGATGATGAGGGTGGAGGGAAGAGGTTGGTGGAGATGATGAGGGTGGAGGGAAGAGGTTGGTGGAGATGATGGGGGTGGAGGGAAGAGATTGGTGGAGATGATGAGGGTGGAGGAGGGAAGAGGTTGGTGGAGATGATGAGGGTGGAGGGAAGAGGTTGGTGGAGATGATGAGGGTGGAGGGAAAAGGTTGGTGGAGATGATGAGGGTGGAGGGAAGAGGTTGGTGGAGATGATGGGGGTGGAGGGAAGAGGTTGGTGGAGATGATAAGGTTGGAGGGAAGAGGTTGGTGGAGGTGATGAGGGTCGAGGGAAGAGGTTGGTGGAGATGAGGGCGGAGGGAAGAGGTTGGTGATGATGAGGGTGGAGGGAAGAGGTTGGTGGAGATGATGAGGGTGAGGGAAGAGGTTGGTGGAGATGATGAGGGTGGAGGGAAGAGGTTGGTGGAGATGATGAGGTTGGAGGGAAGAGGTTGGTGGAGGTGATGAGGGTGGAGGGAAGAGGTTGGTGGAGATGAGGGCGGAGGGAAGAGGTTGGTGATGATGAGGGTGGAGGGAAGAGGTTGGTGGAGATGATGAGGGTGAGGGAAGAGGTTGGTGGAGATGATGAGGGTGGAGGAGGGAAAAGGTTGGTGGAGAGGATGAGGGTGGAGGGAAGAGGTTGGTGGAGATGATGAGGGTGGAGGGAAGAGGTTGGTGGAGACGACGAGGGTGGAGGGAAGAGGTTGGTGGAGAGGATGAGGGTGGAGGGAAGAGGTTGGTGGAGACGAGTCGACGACAAAGGTGGAGGGAAGAGGTTGGTGGAGATGATGAGGGTGGAGGGAAGAGGTTGGTGGAGATGATGAGGGTGGAGGGAAGAGGTTGGTGGAGACGACGAGGGTGGAGGGAAGAGGTTGGTGGAGATGATGGGGGTGGAGGGAAGAGGTTGGTGGAGAGGATGAGGGTGGAGGGAAGAGGTTGGTGGAGATAAAGGTGGAGGGAAGAGGTTGGGGGAGATGATGAGGTTGGAGGGAAGAGGTTGGTGGAGATGATGAGGTTGGAGGGAAGAGGTTGGTGGAGGTGATGAGGGTGGAGGGAAGAGGTTGGTGGAGATGATGGGGTGGTGGGGAAGAGGTTGGTGGAGATGATGAGGGTGGAGGAGGGAAGAGGTTGGTGGAGAGGATGAGGTTGGAGGGAAGAGGTTGGTGGAGATAAGGGTGGAGGGAAGAGGTTGGGGGAGATGATGGGGGTGGAGGGAAGAGGTTGGTGGAGAGGATGAGGGTGGAGGGAAGAGGTTGCTGGAGATGATGGGGGTGGAGGGAAGAGGTTGGTGGGGAGGATGAGGGTGGAGGGAAGAGGTTGGTGGAGATAAGGGTGGAGGGAAGAGGTTGGGGGAGAGGATGAGGGTGGAGGGAAGAGGTTGGTGGAGACGACGAGGGTGGAGGGAAGAGGTTGGTGGAGATGATGAGGGTGGAGGGAAGAGGTTGGTGGAGATGATGAGGGTGGAGGGATGAGGTTGTTGGAGAGGATGAGGGTGGAGGGAAGAGGTTGGGGGAGAGGATGAGGGTGGAGGGAAGAGGTTGGTGGAGATGATGAGGGTGGAGGGAAGAGGTTGGTGGAGATGATGAGGGTGGAGGGAAAAGGTTGGTGGAGATGATGAGGGTGGAGGGAAGAGGTTGGTGGAGATGATGGGGGTGGAGGGAAGAGGTTGGTGGAGATGATAAGGTTGGAGGGAAGAGGTTGGTGGAGGTGATGAGGGTGGAGGGAAGAGGTTGGTGGAGATGAGGGCGGAGGGGAAGAGGTTGGTGATGATGAGGGTGGAGGGAAGAGGTTGGTGGAGATGATGAGGGTGAGGGAAGAGGTTGGTGGAGATGATGAGGGTGGAGGGAAGAGGTTGGTGGAGATGATGGGGGTGGAGGGAAGAGGTTGATGGAGATGATGAGGTTGGAGGGAAGAGGTTGGTGGAGGTGATGAGGGTGGAGGGAAGAGGTTGGTGGAGATGAGGGCGGAGGGAAGAGGTTGGTGATGATGAGGGTGGAGGGAAGAGGTTGGTGGAGATGATGAGGGTGAGGGAAGAGGTTGGTGGAGATGATGAGGGTGGAGGGAGGGAAAAGGTTGGTGGAGAGGATGAAGGTGGAGGGAAGAGGTTGGTGGAGATGATGAGGGTGGAGGGAAGAGGTTGGTGGAGACGACGAGGGTGGAGGGAAGAGGTTGGTGGAGAGGATGAGGGTGGAGGGAAGAGGTTGGTGGAGACGAGTCGACGACAAAGGTGGAGGGAAGAGGTTGGTGGAGATGATGAGGGTGGAGGGAAGAGGTTGGTGGAGATGATGAGGGTGGAGGGAAGAGGTTGGCGGAGATGACGAGGGTGGAGGGAAGAGCTTGGTGGAGATGATGGGGGTGGAGGGAAGAGGTTGGTGGAGAGGATGAGGGTGGAGGGAAGAGGTTGGTGGAGATAAGGGTGGAGGGAAGAGGTTGGGGGAGATGATGAGGGTGGAGGGAAGAGGTTGGTGGAGATGATGAGGTTGGAGGGAAGAGGTTGGTGGAGGTGATGAGGGTGGAGGGAAGAGGTTGGTGGAGATGAGGGCGGAGGGAAGAGGTTGGTGATGATGAGGGTGGAGGGAAGATGTTGGTGGAGACGACGAGGGTGGAGGGGAAGAGGCTGGTGGAGATGATGAGGGTGGAGGGAAGAGGTTGGTGGAGATAAGGGTGGAGGGAAGAGGTTGGGGGAGAGAGGATGAGGGTGGAGGGAAGAGGTTGGTGGAGACGACTAGGGTGGAGGGAAGAGGTTGGTGGAGATGATGAGGGTGGAGGGAAGAGGTTGGTGGAGATGATGAGGGTGGAGGGAAGAGGTTGTTGGAGAGGATGAGGGTGGAGGGAAGAGGTTGGGGGAGAGGATGAGGGTGGAGGGAAGAGGTTGGTGGAGAGGATGAGGGTGGAGGGAAGAGGTTGGTGGAGATGATGAGGGTGGAGGGAAGAGGTTGGTGGAGAGGATGAGGGTGGAGGGAAGAGGTTGGTGGAGATGATGAGGGTGGAGGGAAGAGGTTGGTGGAGATGATGAGGGTGGAGGGAAAAGGTTGGTGGAGATGATGAGGGTAGAGGGAAGAGGTTGGTGGAGATGATGGGGGTGGAGGGAAGAGGTTGGTGGAGATGATAAGGTTGGAGGGAAGAGGTTGGTGGAGGTGATGAGGGTGGAGGGAAGAGGTTGGTGGAGATGAGGGCGGAGGGAAGAGGTTGGTGATGATGAGGGTGGAGGGAAGAGGTTGGTGGAGATGATGAGGGTGAGGGAAGAGGTTGGTGGAGATGATGAGGGTGGAGGGAAGAGGTTGGTGGAGATGATGGGGGTGGAGGGAAGAGGTTGATGGAGATGATGAGGTTGGAGGGAAGAGGTTGGTGGAGGTGATGAGGGTGGAGGGAAGAGGTTGGTGGAGATGAGGGCGGAGGGAAGAGGTTGGTGATGATGAGGGTGGAGGGAAGAGGTTGGTGGAGATGATGAGGGTGAGGGAAGAGGTTGGTGGAGATGATGAGGGTGGAGGAGGGAAAAGGTTGGTGGAGAGGATGAAGGTGGAGGGAAGAGGTTGGTGGAGATGATGAGGGTGGAGGGAAGAGGTTGGTGGAGACGACGAGGGTGGAGGGAAGAGGTTGGTGGAGAGGATGAGGGTGGAGGGAAGAGGTTGGTGGAGACGAGTCGACGACAAAGGTGGAGGGAAGAGGTTGGTGGAGATGATGAGGGTGGAGGGAAGAGGTTGGTGGAGATGATGAGGGTGGAGGGAAGAGGTTGGCGGAGATGACGAGGGTGGAGGAAAGAGCTTGGTGGAGATGATGGGGGTGAAGGGAAGAGGTTGGTGGAGAGGATGAGGGTGGAGGGAAGAGGTTGGTGGAGATAAGGGTGGAGGGAAGAGGTTGGGGGAGATGATGAGGGTGGAGGGAAGAGGTTGGTGGAGATGATGAGGTTGGAGGGAAGAGGTTGGTGGAGGTGATGAGGGTGGAGGGAAGAGGTTGGTGGAGATGAGGGCGGAGGGAAGAGGTTGGTGATGATGAGGGTGGAGGGAAGATGTTGGTGGAGACGACGAGGGTGGAGGGAAGAGGCTGGTGGAGATGATGAGGGTGGAGGGAAGAGGTTGGTGGAGATAAGGGTGGAGGGAAGAGGTTGGGGGAGAGGATGAGGGTGGAGGGAAGAGGTTGGTGGAGACGACTAGGGTGGAGGGAAGAGGTTGGTGGAGATGATGAGGGTGGAGGGAAGAGGTTGGTGGAGATGATGAGGGTGGAGGGAAGAGGTTGTTGGAGAGGATGAGGGTGGAGGGAAGAGGTTGGGGGAGAGGATGAGGGTGGAGGGAAGAGGTTGGTGGAGAGGATGAGGGTGGAGGGAAGAGGTTGGTGGAGATGATGAGGGTGGAGGGAAGAGGTTGGTGGAGAGGATGAGGGTGGAGGGAAGAGGTTGGTGGAGATGATGAGGGTGGAGGGAAGAGGTTGGTGGAGATGATGGGGGTGGAGGGAAGAGGTTGGTGGAGAGGATGAGGGTGGAGGGAAGAGGTTGGTGGAGATGATGGGGGTGGAGGGAAGAGGTTGGTGGAGATGATGAGGTTGGAGGGAAGAGGTTGGTGGAGGTGATGAGGGCGGAGGGAAGAGGTTGGTGGAGATGAGGGCGGAGGGAAGAGGTTGGTGGAGATGAGGGCGGAGGGAAGAGGTTGGTGATGATGAGGGTGGAGGGAAGAGGTTGGTGGAGATGATGAGGGTGAGGGAAGAGGTTGGTGGAGATGATGAGGGTGGAGGAGGGAAAAGGTTGGTGGAGAGGATGAGGGTGGAGGGAAGAGGTTGGTGGAGATGATGAGGGTGGAGGGAAGAGGTTGGTGGAGACGACGAGGGTGGAGGGAAGAGGTTGCTGGAGATGATGGGGGTGGAGGGAAGAGGTTGGTGGAGAGGATAAGGGTGGAGGGAAGAGGTTGGTGGAGATAAGGGTGGAGGGAAGAGGTTGGTGGAGATAAGGGTGGAGGGAAGAGGTTGGGGGAGATGATGAGGGTGGAGGGAAGAGGTTGGTGGAGATGATGGGGGTGGAGGGAAGAGGTTGGTGGAGATAAGGGTGGAGGGAAGAGGTTGGGGGAGATGATGAGGGTGGAGGGAAGAGGTTGGTGGAGATGATGGGGGTGGAGGGAAGAGGTTGGTGGAGAGGATGAGGTTGGAGGGAAGAGGTTGGTGGAGATAAGGGTGGAGGGAAGAGGTTGGGGGAGATGATGAGGGTGGAGGGAAGAGGTTGGTGGAGATGATGGGGGTGGAGGGAAGAGGTTGGTGGAGAGGATGAGGTTGGAGGGAAGAGGTTGGTGGAGAGGATGAGGGTGGAGGGAAGAGGTTGGTGGAGAGGATGAGGGTGGAGGGAAGAGGTTGGGGGAGATGATGATGGTGAAGGTAAGAGGACGATGAGGGTGGAGGGAAGGCAGAAGGAGGTCGGATGGCCTTGTCGATGAACTCCTAATGATCCCAGAAGATATTAACCTGATGCCATTGACAGAAGGTCTAAGGCAGCCCCCCACCCCCACCGGCCTCGATGATAACCCCTTATTGTAGAGATATAACAAAGCAGCCATAACTCGTTCCTCGCCATCCACACACTTGAAACCTCTTCACAATCCATTTAGTGAAGAAATGTTGAGGAGAAAAAGCTTTGCTCAGGAAATGTACTTCTCGATGGCGGCTGATGGTGGAGTGTTTAATGCGTCTGAGACAAGATTTCCATTTTAAGAGCTGCTCTTTATGTAGAAGTGTCTATACGTCTATGGCGGGTATATTGGCAGGAGAGGCTGAGATGCGGCAGAAGAGGGGGGATGGTTGCCGGGTAGACTTAGGTCAACTGGAAAACAAAACCAAAGAACATTCCCAGCTCAACTCTCCGACCAGCCTGCAAACAAACGAATTGTCCCAACAGTTTGCGGTAAATCCTTGCTTTATAGGTGGAGGAGGGGCCATTTGTTTTACTGTTGGAATACTGGTGAGGGGGCGCCCTGGACACCTTTGCTGCCATTGTGCAATATTCTGGGTGTCCAGGGTGCCCCTGTGCTTTATGGAAGAGGTGGGCTCCCTCCAGACTCACCTGCCCTCTATCTATCCATTATTATGTATGGAGGCTCTCAGAAATGTATAGAGTTAGGACCACAGATGATACTTGGGGTGCCGTAAAGTGGCTTTTCAGCTTTCGCATTTATTTGCAAATGTGTGCAAACTAAACCCCTGTTTTTAAACGCAGTTGTTAGACAGGAAAACTCAATTGGTTGCTGCTGGTCGGTGAGCCGGGAATTTTCTTTGGTCTTGTTTGACACGCGTTGCCCTACCATGTGCTCCTTGCTGCGAAGCCCAGTTATAGGTGTGGGTAGGTTAGGCTATGTGGTAGAGGTTGTTTGGGTAGGTTAGGTAGGTTGTTTGGGTAGGTTGTGTGGGTAGGTTAGGTAGGTTGTATGGGTAGGTTGTGTGGGGTAGGTTAGGTAGGTTATGTGGGGGTAGCCCAGCTCATGTTGCCCCTCTTGCTGTCTTCCAGGGTAAAGGGAAGATGAGGACCTTCTGGCTTCTGGGGGAGATCACCGAAGACGACATTATCTGAGCCTCTCTGGTTCTCTATCAGGCCGGCCAAGTCCTGAGCTGCTCAATAGACTAATGTGGGGACTGAGCTTTCCTCGGACCCCTCCATCGCTGCTCCGCCCCGGAGTACATTGATTCCAGATGCCTCCCTGGTTGGAGCCCCAGGCACCGACCCTTACTTCTCTTTTCTCTGGGAACGAGTCATTAAGCACCAGCTAATTGGCCAATTCCTGACCTATCACGTGGTCAGATGGCCCCAATCAGATATGACCTGCGGCCCAAGAGGGCTTGTAAAGCCGCCAACGTTGCAGGAGGCGATGCAGGGCCAGGAATACGAAGGCGAAGGGTCGCTCTAATCTTAGACCTTCGGCTTGCTGAACTTCATGATGGAAAACGGCAGTTTGAGTAGAAATAAATCCTAGCTACCAATTTGCCGCCACTTCACCGGTGGGGAGGTCGGTCTTTTCTGTGGACGCCGCACGGATCTCCACCTTCCATACCAATTCTTATCACCATCTTCTCCTCCCTTCCCATTCCCACCACAAGGGACAGCCTGAGAATTGCACCAGGACTGTCCACCCATCAGAGATAGGGACTGCGCCCCCCCCCCCCCCCCCCAGTGCAGGCGACGCGGCACAGCGAAGATCGATGTGGAAGAATTATCACTTCATTATAATAGAGGCGGAGACTCGGATAAACCTGGAAACCTCACAAGGGGTGGGGCGTCTCCCCGCCATCAGCAAGGTGTATATTATGTGAATACTGAGTCCGTGGCACATTCAGCCTTAAATAAAGAAAATTACATCCTAAAACCGGCTTACGTGGTATGTGCTTGTCCGCTATTGGACGTCAGAAACAGGCCAATGGAACAGCCTGTACATCTCAAAGTGTGGCAGGACCAAAGCCTGCTGGGACGCCGGATGGGTATACAGTACCTCCTCCAATGACAATACAGGAGGTCCTCCACCAGCTCACACCTGGTCTTATCACAACAAGCTTTATCGGTGCCATATTGGGTTCAGACAGACGTTCCCTCCCCCGTGGGATGTGACACATCTCAGCCAATGGGCCTCATCATTGGGTGAAATGCATCAATGTCACATCTGATGGGAAGATAATGTCTGTCTGACCCAATATGGCACCAATAAATCTTGTTTAATCACCCAAAGGCAACCAATGAGTACTGGGTGGGGGGGGGGGCTCTCCAAAAGATCCTCCCGCTTCTTATAATAAACCAAAGCCAACCAATGAGTAGTGGGTTGGGGGGGGGCTCTCCAGAAGATCCTTCTGCTCTTCATGATCACCCAAAGCCAACCTATACTTGTTGGGTTGGCTTTGAGTACTGGTTGGGTGATTATGATGAGCGGGAGGATCTACTGGAGAACCCCCCCACCCAGTACTCAGTATTGGTTGGCTTTGGATGATTGTGAGGAGTGGGAGCATTTTCTAGAGAGCCCCTCCAAAGCCAACCAATGAGTAGTGGGTTGGGGGGGGGGGGCTCTCCAGAAGATCCTCCCGCTTCTTATAATAAACCAAAGCCAACCAATGAGTAGTGGGTTGGGGGGGGGCTCTCCAGAAGATCCTTCTGCTCTTCATGATCACCCAAAGCCAACCAATACTTGTTGGGTTGGCTTTGAGTACTGGTTGGGTGATTATGATGAGTGGGAGGATCTACTGGAGAACCCCCCCCCCCCCCACCCAGTACTCATTGGTTGGCTTTGGATGAGGAGTGGGGGCATTTTCTAGAGAGCCCCCAGAAAGCCAACCAATTAGTACTGGGTTGGGGGGGCTCTCCCAAAGATCACCCTGCTCCTCATGATCACCCAAGGCCGACCAATGAGTACTGGGTGGGGGGGCTCTCCAGAAGATCCTCCCGCTCCTCATGATCAACCAAGGCCGACCAATGAGTGCTGGTTTGGTGATTATGAGGAGTGGGAGGATCTTCTGGAGAAACCCCCCCCCCCCCCATCCAGTATTCATTGGTTGGCCTTGGGTGATCATGAGGAGTGGGAGCATTTTCTGGAGAGCCCCAACAAAGCCAAACAATGAGTACTGTGTTCTCCAGAAGATCCTCCCACTCATCATGATCACCCAAAGCCAACCAATGATAAAGGTGTGGTGGGGGGGGGGGGGCTCTCCAGAAGACAGACCCCTATGGCAGGGTAGGAAGGAACCTAAGGGCCACACTTATCTCAGACCTCAGGGTAGGGCTGAAGAACCACACCTTACCGCCTGTGGATGGGAAAATGCACACATATCAAGTTGTGTGAGGAACACAATAAATAAAAAGGTTGCAGTGCTGATACAATGGTAGGCCTGGCAGGCTGGTGACAAGAATTGCCCCGGTCTTGGCCAAACGCTTAACCCGTGTGCATCCATGACGCCCATACATAGTGCTCCCACCACACCCACAAACATGTCTGATGCCGGCGGGTGACCAGCCAACAATGAGTGAATGGCAGGATGTGGTACAATCCACCGACTCCGATCTCCCTACACACCCGTCATTACAAAAGACAAATCATCCAAACAGAAAAAAAAACGTTTTATTTCCTCGTTTGTCCTCCATCTGGGATCATTAGACGTCTGCAGGCCGGAGGGTCTTTGGTAGTTGGGGAGATACTCTGGCCCCCCAGGGTGATTACAATGATCCCGTAGAACAGGAGGAATTAAACATTTCTATTATGGGAATTCTACAGAGTGCAAGAAGGGGGCTGATTGTAATAAGACGAGATGTGACAACACTCAGACTCTCCTATACGTCTCAGGAGGAAGTCAGGAAGTGAACAGGCAGCACAGGGGTCTAGAGGGACAATACGGAAAGGGGGTCCCATGTTATGCAGTAGAGTCTGAGGAGTGATGCATTCGGGTCTGACAAGGCTTGAGAGATGGCGGAACCTGGGAGATGAGAGCTCAAGATGGTGGGACCTGGAACTGGGGGGGGGGGGTGGAGTCTGAGAGATGGTGCGACCTGGGAGATGAGAGCTCAAGATGGTGGGACCTGGAACTGGGGGGGGGAGGTGGAGTCTGAGAGATGGTGGGACCTGGGAGATGAGAGCTCAAGATGGTGGGACCTGGAACTGGGGGGGGGGGGTGGGGGTGTGGAGTCTGAGAGATGGTGCGACCTGGGAGATGAGAGCTCAAGATGGTGGGACCTGGAACTGGGGGGGGGAGGTGGAGTCTGAGAGATGGTGGGACCTGGGAGATGAGAGCTCATGATGGTGGGACCTGGAACTGGGGGGGGGGGGTGGGGGGTGTAGTCTGAGAGATGGTGGGACCTGGGAGATGAGAGCTCAAGATGGTGGGACCTGGAACTGGGGGGGTGGGGGGTGGAGTCTGAGAGATGGTGGGACCTGGGAGATGAGAGGTGAGAGATAGAGGGACCTGGAACTGGGGGGGGGGGGGGGTAGAGTCTGAGAGATGGTGCGACCTGGGGATGAGAGCTCAAGATGGTGGGACCTGGAACTGGGGGGGGGGGGGTGGGGGGTGGAGTCTGAGAGATGGTGGGACCTGGGAGATGAGAGCTCAAGATGGTGGGACCTGGAACTGGGTGGGGGGGGGGGGTAGAGTCTGAGAGATGGTGCGACCTGGGAGATGAGAGCTCAAGATGGTGGGACCTGGAACTGGGGGGGGGGGGGTGGGGGTGGAGTCTGAGAGATGGTGCGACCTGGGAGATGAGAGCTTAAGATGGTGGGACCTGGAACTGGGGGGGGGAGGTGGAGTCTGAGAGATGGTGGGACCTGGGAGATGAGAGCTCAAGATGGTGGGACCTGGAACTGGGGGGGGGGGGGGGAGTCTGAGAGATGGTGGGAACCTGGGAGATGAGAGCTCAAGATGGTGGGACTGGGAACTGGAAACTGGGGCGGGGGGGGGGGAGGTGGAGTCTGAGAGATGGTGGGACCTGGGGATGATGAGCTCAATATGGTGGGACCTGGAACTGGGGGGGGGGGGTGGGGGTGGAGTCTGAGAGATGGTGCGACCTGGGAGATGAGAGCTTAAGATGGTGGGAACTGGAACTGGGGGGGGGAGGTGGAGTCTGAGAGATGGTGGGACCTGGGAGATGAGAGCTCAAGATGGTGGGACCTGGAACTGGGGGGGGGGGGGGGTGGAGTCTGAGAGATGGTGGGACCTGGGAGATGATGAGAGCTCAAGATGGTGGGACCTGGAACTGGGGGGGAGGTGGAGTCTGAGAGATGGTGGGACCTGGGGAGATGAGAGCTCAATATGGTGGGACCTGGAACTGGGGGGGGTGGGGGTGGAGTCTGAGAGATGGTGGGAGATGAGAGCTCAAGATGGGGGACCTGGAACTGGGGGGGGGGGGTGGAGTCTGAGAGATGGTGGGACCTGGGAAGAGAGAGTCTGAAGGGTGGTAGGACCTGAAGGAAAGGGGTCTGAGAGATAAAGGGATGTGGGGGGGGGGGGGGTTAGAGTCTGAAAGGTAAAGGGACCTCTGAGGGAATGCGGGACCTGGGGGGTGAGAGATGGAGGGACCTGGGGGGTGACAGATGGAGGGACCTGGGGGGTGAGAGATGGAGGGACCTGGGGGGGGGTGTGAGATGGAGGAGTGGCAGTACGAAGGGGAAAAGGGTCCAAGAGATGGTAGGACATAGGAGGAATCTGGGAGACATTGGGTTGTAGGGATCAGAGATCTGTCAGCACGTGCACATCAGTGTCTGGGGGGTGCGGATGATGAGGATGATGATGAAGTCCATGGCGGTGATGAGGATGATGATGAGGATGATGAGGAGGATGATGATGAAGTCCATGGGGCAGATGATGAGGACGACGCTCACATGTTGGGATAATTCTCCAGGCCGTAGGGAACGGGTTGGTCCAGGTTCTGGGATATCGGGGTAGAGAAAGCCGAACTCTTTTTGAAGGGAGTGTCTCGGCTCCGGACGTCTGATACCCCCTAATGAGAGAAAACGGGACATGACTGTCAGGATGGGACGCCTCAGCGACACCCCCCCCCCCCCCCCCCCCCCACCCCA
>JAJQKJ010000614.1:0-80130 GCA_029574335.1 Rana kukunoris | reverse complement strand
CACAGGGGGGGGTTTCTGGGAATTTACAAGTAAATATTGTTTATATCTCAATCGGGGGATACTGGGAATTGGAGTTCAGGCCCATATGGATAAGGTTTGGATCCCTACAAGGCAAAGCCAGAGCTGTAACTGAGTGAAGGTGGGAGTCCTTTGAAGGGTCTGGGAATCTGAGGGGATTTAATTTTTACTTTTCAGCGGATCGTGGTTGATTGAAATGGGAATATATATACTCATGTCGTTTTTATTTCTATTCTTTCTATGTCGTGATGAGCACTCCTGTTGCTTGATTGGACGCGTGACCAGAGCCGGAGCAGATGACCACGTACCAGATGAGACGCCCCGGAGCAGATGACCACGTACCAGATGAGACGCCCCAGAGCAGATGACCACGTACCAGATGAGACGCCCCAAAGCTGGACCCACGGACAAGACACAGAGGACCACTACCCAATCTGCGATTACTACAGCTCACCAAGTTGTGTCCTCCTTATGTCATGTCTCCTGAAGAACAGAGTCTACATGTCAAGCCATGTTTTCCTTTTTATGGACTGTAAGGACTGATTAGTTTCTAGGTGTAAGAAGACTATCAAGATTTGAAGGACAAGTGGGAGCAATATGACAAAAAGGGAGGACGGTGGTGAAATTTGAAGATGTATTTAATATGTGTTGCCATATTGGCACCCAGTCTTGACACTTTCCCCAACCCGCTCTAATTAGAACTGATTGGGGCAGTCTGAGGCTGGTTGAGATGCACTTCCTGACTTGGAGACGGGTGTTTGAAGAGTGAGTGTCGCGGGCGCAAGGGCCCCTGTGTGATGCACAGATATTCGCCTGCGCGATGCGTCACTTTGCAGGCACACTATTGGTTTAGTGGATGTGTGCTTTTGCCATCTCTGTGTCTGATCAACATAAATATGATGGTATGAGCATACAGCTGCATATAGGCTCCCCTTATCAGGAACTGTGTTCATTGGTTATTGTATTATTTCTGTATGTACTTGTATTCATTGTATTCTATTCTATTCATGTATTCAATGGCACTTCCTGTCAGAGGGAATGTTTTGTTATGGTGTTTGCTGTGTATAAGAAGACATCTGGTGATGCCGTCTCCCATGGGGGGAGGCGACTTACTGGCGATGACTTCCTGTTTTGTGTAAATAAAAGCAGCCATGCTCAGCCCTGGAGGGGCATTAATGGCAAGGATGGTAAACTTGAGAACAGGCTTGTGATGTATCTCTCTGTATCTGGTTTACTATGGATATGGGTAGAGAATGATATAAGTAAATCTTTTTAGCTTAAACATGGCATTATTTCATTTAAGATGGGGAATGTGCTTTAGAGCACATGGCAAGATGGCGGTGTGCTTTGCACACCCCCAGATTGCCACAACACTATGTCCTTGACTATATTTGGATGAAAACATGGATCCATGCACATTTAAAAAGACACATGGCCATACGTTTGTTTAAAATCTAGTGTATTAAAAAAAAAAATCTAGTGTATTTGATAAGATCACACTATTTACTTTTTGAAGTGGTTGAATTATACAGTATATACAGGTGACTGCTCATTACTCATTAGCTTGTAAAGGGTGAGATAATCAGATATCATCAGATTGATGGAGCAAACTGGCGGTATTTGATGGCGAGACTGGCAGAATTTGATGGGGCGATCTGGCAGCATTTGATGGGGCAAACTGTGGCATTTGATAGGGTAAACTGGTGACATCTGGTGGCATTTGATGACACAGTGGCAGCTATTGATGGCACAGTAGCTACATTTGATGGGCACAGTGAAGCTGCATTGATGTTTTTTTTTTTCAAAAGAAAAAATTGAGCATCAGCCGCCACTGGGTGTAGGGTGTTAGTTCACATTTTTTTTCTGAAGAGATGAACTAATACAGTTGTGTAAAAACTGTCTAGCTGCAGCACAATTGGCCAGCAGGTGCAACAGGCCCAAATGTGGGACACAAGCATAGGTAGATTTTTTTTTTACAATTAGAGCATTAGCCTTCAAATATATAGTAGGTGCGAAAAAATTTACCAGAGCCAACACATTTTTGCAATAAATGTTAGCAGCCTTGAGCGTGGCATACTTTGATGCACTGAACCACCCTCTCCTGCTGTGCTCAACCTACTCTTTTCCTCCATTTGACAGTGCCAGTTCTCCCTGGCACTGTCAAATGGAAAGGAAAGAGAAGAAAGGAAACCTTTAGAATCTCTATATGTTTTCTCTTTTTTATGGTGCCCCCTGCAGCAGAACAGAAATAGACTGTTCTAATAGTTCAACCAATGTGGCCAATTTGTAAAGGCATGGAGGATTATTTGGGTCCCAAAAGAAAAACATGATTTGTGTACATCTATGGACCCTTTACAAAAACCAATACACAAAATGAATTGATGATGCGGGGGTCCTTATGGCAACTAGCATCCCAAACCATTGTGTATGTATATACAGTATCTCTTTTAAAAAAAAAATGGAAATAGTGGTAAGTACGTGTGTCGACAAAAATGTGGGTTCATACAGCCTCTTTAAATTTACTCTTCTAATGGGACTCATTCAGCTACTTTTTATATCATGCCTAATATAGTCAGACAATAATGCAAAAAAAAATATTTGCTAAGTCCTGGGAAAGTATCATCTTGTGTGTGCTGTTACAAAGTGTTGTATGAATAAAAACTGTTTTTATAAAGGGACTAAACTTCAGTCTATTTCTCTTATGTTTTTTCATGATATCTTGTATGTATTTAATTTTGTATCGTCCAATGAAGTCCATGAACCAGGGTTCTTTTTGGGATTCAGATATTCTATGATTATTTAAGGCATTGGTAAGTTAGCAGAGGTGGAAAAGGTAGCAATAGCAAAACTGGCTAATTACTGGTTTTTCTATGCTTGTGAGAAGGAAGATCATGCAGGCTTTGTGTATTGATCTGCCACTCTATCCAAGGAAATGCAAACATATTTGTCATGCAGGAACTGCTTGTGGAGTGCATCACTCTTTATCACCTCCACACCCAGTATTTCTGCGTCGGCCTTTAGACCTGGATGTCATGCTGGGTTAATTTTCAAGTATACCCTACTTTTTATATGGTGGTTCAGTGGATATGGGTAATCGAGTGAAGTAGTTTTGGTGTACATTGTTCTTTGTACTTATTTTTTTAATGTAAAAGGTGCTGCAGTGTGCTGTGAACAAAATGCAGCTATTAGAACAGAATGTCCAGAAAAAATGGAATTGTGCTCTTTAACTCCAGAAAATCCCTATTAACTAAAATGAAAGCAACCCACCTCCAAAGAGTAAAACCTTAACTTTTGCCCAAAACAAAAAGCACTGTATTTTTTTTTTTACTCAGCATTGGCATGAACCAGTTAGCAGCAAACCAAGCTAAAATTAAATAAATATTGTCTCAATAACAAGAACTCAAAAAAGAAGGCAACTCCTTGGGTCCAAAAATCAGCAAGTCAATTTTCTGCTGGCGCAGATAGTAATCCTAATATAACTTTTAAGTTAAAACACAAGGGGTGTGGGGGTGTGTGTGTGTGTGGGGGGGGGGGGGGTACACAAAAGGATGTTTTAGCACCACTGCAATTTCCAGGTAAGGGACAATTTTCTAACTGATCCTAATGATCCCTATGCAATCCCTATGTAATCGAAACTTTGGTCTGGCCGCATCTTGAGTATGCTGTCCATTTCTGGTCACCAGTCCTCAGGAAGGATATGCTGGGAACTAGAGTCCAGAGATGGGTAGTAAAGCTAATAAGGATGCTGGAAAATAACAGTTCTAAGGAACGACTACAAACATTAAACTTATTCTTAAAAAACATGTGTTGCGCGTGTTGTGTTGACAAAAAAATCCAAATCAGTCCAAGTGTCTTCAAATGACACCAATAAAAAGCCTTCACAGTATAAATATGTGCAGAAGTTCTAATTCACTCAGCTCCTTCACCACATGAACAACCACCACCATAAGTTAGGATATACTCTAACTAGAGAGTGTTGATCATCTATTATGGGTGGTCAAAAAGAGCCCAAAATTCATATGCTCCATCCACGGTTGTTCCTTAGAATACAAAAGAGCAGGAGGGATCATCCAACTGTCACATGGGAAAATTAAACTCCTCTGGTCTCAGATCGTAGTATCCAGTGGAATGTAGCAGCAAAGAGAATAAATGCCACATAGTGTAAGGCCCCTTTCACATGGGGCGGATCACTAATGATCCGCCTCCGTATGCTCCATATGCTCAGCGGGGATCGCTCCGTTGGTCCCCGCTGAGCCAACGGGTGACAGGGCGGTCCCTGCAGGCTGTGCAGGGACCACCCTGTCTTTTCTACGCTCTCCCCTATGGGGGGATCAGATGAACACAGACTGTATGTCCCCATATGCCCACGCCGCAAACATCACACTCCAACCTCAAGACAATATTCTACTACCAGACGGGATTCAAGCAGTCTCAGACAGCCCCAGTCAGCTCTTTTAGAGCGGGTAGCGGAAGTACTAAACAATGGGTGACACTATGACAATACATATTAAATACATCTTGAAATTTCCACAACATGCTAAACACTGGCCAAGGCCAGACAGTTCTTTACAGGCATCAGCTCCACAGTGTCCATTATTATATACTGTATAATGCTTATTCCACATGCAGCATAGTAAGTACATTCATTCAGGGCCGTCTTTAATGTTGATTGGACCCTGGGCGAAAAAAAAATCATGCCCCCCCCATGCAATTTTGCTCTCCACCTGCTCTGAGACATACAATAAATATCAGCTAGACTTAAAATCAGTGTACTGTATCAGATCAGGCAGTGATTGTGATTGGTTGCCAGAGGTTACAGCATATTACCAATTGCTGACTGATTGCTAGAGGTTACAGCACACATTACGGCTCACTGATTAGTTGCTAGAGGTTACAGCACATAATTTCTGCTTGTTGATTGGTTGCTAGAGATTACTGTACAGTAATACTGCACACTGATTGGTTGCTAGAGGTTACAGCACATCATCTCTTCACTGCAGAAGGGCATTATATACATATGAATGCAGCCGGTCTCAGCTATTTACAAATGAATGCTGGCTCTATTTACATATGAATGCTCCCATTATTTACATATTAATTACGGGTATTTACATGTAAACATGGGGTCTGCAGGCGAGTCATCCGTACACAACAATAGGGAAGATTTGGGCAGCATTAGTAGCAGCATTTCACACTGAGATATCAGGACACAGCACCTGGCTAAAAGGGACAAAGGAATTTAAACTGGGATGGTTGGCAAGTATGAGGCAGCTGCTTTGGGCCCCACAACAATGACAGGGCCCAGGGCAGCTTTCCCTGTTGCCCTGCCTTAAAGATGGCCCTGCATCCATTACTTCTTACAATGAATAGTATGAAGACACATGTTTAGGAATACAGCACTGGAGTATAGTAGAAAAGAAGGAGTGCTGAGATAAGTATTAGTAAGTATTAGTTGGTCTGGAAGCTCTTTTACAGAAACATTTCCTCTTGCCCTGAATGGAAGATGTGACAGTGCCGCTTTAGAGTGCTGGGGTCGACATGCAGAAAAACAGCACTGACTATTAAATTGTCCTTTTTTGGCAATATATCTGATGTTATCCTAAGCATATTTAAAGGCAACATAAACTGTAAGAAATACATAGCTTGTCATTATTATCTTCTTTACTGTCTCTGACCTCAATACGGAAAAAGCATGCAGCAATCAAATTCAGAGAAAAATCTAAACTCTTAAAGCCATTGGATCAACATGAATGCCAGAATTTTAAGAAAAGATCAATAATCAAAACACATTACATGTACAATACAATAATCTGTACATGTTTGCAGATGCTTCATACAAAGTTTTGGTTTACTAAAACTGGAGAGTGCAAAATCTGGTGCAGCTCTGCATAGAAATCAATCAGCTTCCAGGATTTTTGTTGTCAAATGTTAATTAAACAAGCTGAAGTTAGAAGCTGCTTGGCTACAATGCACAATTGCACCAGATTTTGCACTCTTCAGTTTCTTTAAATCAACCCCAAAGTTGGCTACTGTTGACTAGACATGTGCAGACTGGAATATTTTGTTTCGTTTTTTCGTTTTCGTCCAGAAAATAAATGTATTTAGTTACTCCCGTTTTGATTTATTTTGTTTTCGTCGGGAAAGTTTTCGTCCGAAAACGACGATTTTCGATGACTCGATGTCGAATAAACGACGGAAATTCGACAAAGCATCGAAAATTGTCATTCTGAATACACCTATTCCCTGTATTCAGAACGACGATTTTCGATGACTTTGTGAAATTGAAAGACGGAAATTCGACAAAGCATCGAAAATCGTCGTTCTGAATACAGTGAATACACCTATTCCCTGTATTCAGAACGACGATTTTCGATGACTTTGTGAAATCGAACGACGGAAATTCGACAAAGCATCGAAAATCGCCGGATCTGAACGAAAACGAAAATAAAGCATTTTTTATGTCGGATCTTTCGGTTTTCGTTTCTTACGCTTTCGTTTTCGTTCGTTAAAACGATAACGAAAATACCAGAATGCACATGTCGAAAACGAATGCACATGTCTACTGTTGACTTGTTAATGTTTCAGCTAAACAGGCATACTCTTTTGTATAGATGTAGCACACCCCTAGCGTAGGTGCTAGGAAAATTTAGCTTTTGGTTCTTGTGTTATGAAGCTCACACAGACTGGAAGTTTGATTACATCCCCCTGGAAGAAGTTTCCAGAGCATGGGGGGGGGATTCTAATCACCCAGCCTGAATATTTATCACATTCTGTCCAATCCCTGAGGACATAAGTTTCCAGAGGGGGGCCAGAGTGTGGATAAATTGTTGTGTTGGATAATTGAGACACTGGGGAGAGGGGTTCATTTTCCCCAGGAGGATTCTAGAGGTGCAGGGGCTGCTGCTGTTAGACAGCTTATGGTCTCAACAACTGGTCAAGGAGGCTTCAGAGGTGCAAGGATCAAAGGCTCCAAGGGACCTTTTGCTCAGAGCTGACAGCAGAACCACACTACACAAAGGGATCTGGCCCTGAGAGACACTATGTAACTCACTGGGTTGTGTCTGGAGGAAACTAGAGGAGATAGCCGTCCTGTGGACTTGTGAGTAGTGACTTTAAGTTGAGGCTGGATACTGTACTGGGTACCGAACATTACGCACATGCGCAGGGTAACCAGATGTCCAGATTTTGCCCCATGGTCCAGAGCTGTGGGGCCTTAGACTGATCACTAGCAACCATTACCACTACTGCTAGACATTGATTACGAGCTACTGCTAAACATTTTTTTGGGAGTATCCCATGCTCCAACCCCTCTCCAGTTACAAGTTATTCCAGCAATAAACTACAAAAAGACAACCCTTGGACCAATGATGGTGAACCTTGGCACCCCAGATATTTCCCATGATGCTCATGCACTCTGCAGTGTAGTTGAGCATCATGGGAAATGAAGTTACAAAACATCTGGGGTGCCAAGGTTCACCATCACTGCCCTAGACTGTTTATGGGAGCTGGAGTATATGGACTGTTGCTTGAATTGCTGGTGTTATTTGTGCTGTTTGGGAAAGAACCAGTAAAGTTAAGCAGCCCTTGCAAGGGTGACCTACATATGAAAGAGTTACAGATATTTAAATAATAAAGTACTTGTAACAGAAAGACCTGTAGCTTACTAAAGTGCTATATATCGTACGCTTACTAAAGTACTGTATATCATAATCCTTGTAAATTTTTTACATAAAATTCTTGTTTTCATCTCTTTAAATCCTTTGTTACATCACAGTATCGCTGATCTCCCACAGCCTCCTTTAAGCCACTTTCTGTCTACATGCATGCACCCCTGCAATAGCCATATAGCATGTCTCTGGACGTTTTTCCTAGCTGACAACAGTGGACTATACCTGCATAAAATGTAGCCCACACTGGATATCAGTTTGACTTGCTAATAATGCAGAAGCAAAACTTTGGAGACAGGGAAGGAGGGTTGTCCCCTTATAACAGGATGTGTCTGAACACAGGCTCTCAGAGCAGGATCAACAAACATTATTTTAATAAAAGCACACGCTTTCAAACTGTTAAACATGGCGGCTTTTGAAATAACATTAACATGTTAAAGCGTACATAAGATTTTAGTGACTAGGTTTACTATAACTTCAGCTTAAAAGTATACTTTAACCACTTAAGCCCCGGACCAAAATGCAGCTAAAGGACCGGCCCCCTTTTTGCGATTTGGCACTGCGTCGCTTTAACTGACAATTGCGCGGTCGTGCGATGTGGATCACAAACAAAATTGGCGTCCTTTTTTTTTCACACTAATAGAGCTTTCTTTTGGTGGTATTTGATCACCTCTGCGTTTTTTATTTTTTGCGCTATTATACAAAAATAGAGTGACAATTTTGAAAAAAATTCAATGTTTTTTACATTTTGCTATAATAAATATCCCTCAAAAATATAAAAAAAAAAATTTCCTCAGTTTAGGCCGCTACGTATTCTTCTACCTATTTTTGGTAAAAAAAAAATCGCAATAAGCGTTTATCGGTTGGTTTGCGCAAAATTTATAGCGTTTATAAAATAGGGGATAGTTTTATTGCATTTTTTTTTTTTACTACTAATGGCGGCGATCAGCGATTTTTTTCGTGACTGCGACATTATGGCGGACACTTCGGCCAATTTTGACACATTTTTGGGACCATTGTCATTTTCACAGCAAAAAATGCATTTAAATTGCATTGTTTACTGTGGAAATGACAGTTGCAGTTTGGGAGTTAACCACAGGGGGCGCTGTAGGGGTTAAGTGTGACCTAATACGTGTTTACAACTGTAGGGGTGTGTGGCTGTAGGTCTGATGTCCACGATTGTGTCAGCCCTATAACAGGGATGACACGATCGATGCAGCCGCCACAGTGAAGCACAGGGAAGGTCCCCATTCTTCAGCTCAGGGGACCGATCGCCACTCCAGCGGCGATCGGGTCCACGGGTCCCGCGGTCACGGAGCTTCGGACCGGGTCACTGTAGCGCGCCTGCGGGCGCGCGCCCACGACCCACAGCTGGGCTTAAAGGGCAACGTACCTATACGTTGGTTTGCCCAGCCATGCCATTCTGCCGTCAATCGGCGTCAGGCGGGCCTTAAGTGGTTAAATTGTACTAAAAAAAGGGCTAACAAACCTAGAATGCATACATTTTGAAAGAATCCTAGTGTTATAAGATGCATTGCCTTAGGAAGTGTTCAGTTGTGAAATTTTGCGTTTGGCTGTAGTTAATTATAGGAACTACTAAAATACATGCCACTTTGAACTTCCCATATTTATATCTTAATCCTTATACAGAAATCTGAAACATTTCTGTACCATAAAAGTATTTTTATGACTTGGATTTGCAAGACTATTTTCATCACCAGCTTGGGAAGGCTGGGTATTTGCAGGCACTTCCAGAATCACGGTATAGAGAGGGTATGTCACTAGGCAAAATGTTAATATTAGAAACATAGTAGGTTGGGTTATTTATAAGTACACTTTAAATCATCTTTAAAGCTCACATACAAACATGCTTGATCTACATGTGAGTGAGCGAGCGAAAGGAACATACAGATTCAGACATCTGTTCTTGGCCTTCAATGATCAAGAAATACTGTACAGCTCAGAAATAAAAGCCTTTTATTTTAACTGTTTTGTTCTGATTATAAAGGAATTCTACTGTTAATCATAAGATAATTGCATTTCTCTATCACTGTATATGATTCACCATCATGATTTGTTAATGTTATTATGAGCTTACATAAGGTAGACAGACAGCAATGTACAAAGTTAAGTAATATGCAGTCAATCTGCAGTTGTTTTCTTAAACATCTTGCTTTCCTTATTGAATACTATGGTCAGTGGGTTTGTGCCCTTTAACCACTTAAATACCGGGCATTTTTACCCCCTTCTTGCCCAGCCCAGCTTTCAGGACTGACACGCTTTGAATGACAATAGCGTGGTCGTGCGACTTGGCTCCCAAACAAAATTGACATCCTTTTTTTTCCCACAAATAGAGCTTTCTTTTGCTGGTGTTTAATCATCTCTGCGGTTTTTATTTTTTGCGTGATAAACCAAAAAAGACTGACAATAAAAAAACAAAACACACTGGGCCAGATTCACAGAGCGATTACGCCGGCGTAACAGGAGATGTGCGGCATAAGTCTAAATGTGCGCATGCGTTTCGATGCTCCGCATCCCCAAAATGAGATACGCAAGAAATCTACTTTTTTTGTCTGGCGTAATTTCGTTAGACAGGCGCATCCGTCCGCGCAAAACTGCGACAGACACACTATTGATTTGCTATTCAAATATGCTAATGAGGGAGTTACGGGGATCCACAAAAGAACGTTGGTGCAGCGCAGGCTACGCGCTGTGTGCAACAGCTGCACGGCCTGTCTAAAATTAGACCATATAAAAGGTGGTATAAAATTAGACAATTCGTCTACATGTCAGAGAAAGCAATACTGTTAGTGAGGAGCTGAGCAGTCACACTTGCTGCCCAACAATCTATATGCCAACATGCCAGTGACATCCATGCTCATAGCTATACTACTGACTTTAGATGAGCAAAGAAGGAGGAGGGCACGGAGGAGGGCACGGGAGAGGAATTTTTTTTTTATCCCAAAAATTTTTCTTTGCTTTTATAAACATTTTGAGCAGAAATATACATACATATATACATCAATACATAACATACATACAAATTACAAACACGGTCTCGCTATCTTTCAATAGCCCTTTAAAACCTTGATGGATATAATAATCAAATCTGATACAAGCCTCCTCTCACTCTTCACTTGATATATCACACCTGCATAGACATCTTTGGCATGAGTGATTCTGAGGTGTCTTGCATCTTCAGATTCACCCCTCATGCCATCCTGGAATTAACCACAACCCTGCAGAAGCACAGCACCAGCCCAACACATGACACCACCCATGACACCCATGACAGCTACATATACAATCCTAGCCCCATCCCCCCAGCCCCATTTCGAACAGAACATGTATGGGGACAGCTGGCTGGTTGGTGAGTGACATGGGTGGCAGGCATGACTGTCCCCCCCCCATGATGCTGAAATCACAAGGGGCACATGCACTACTAACATCCTCCTGTCTTATCCCTTCAGGGTGACTCTGCATATGCACTGGGACGCCATTTCATGACTCCTATACGGAAACCCCCATGGTACCCTGTTATATTCCCCAAACTTTGTATGCCAGATCATTGGTGCATGTTGCATGCTGCACAACTTTGCAGTAAGAAAGGGCCTGCAGATTGACATAAGTGATGACCTGACCCCTGAACCAGACAATCCCCCCCTAACCGAGGCTACCCCGTCTTCTGAGGGAAGAACAGCCAGGAGACAGCTCACATTAGGCGTCTTTGCATGTTAAACACACACATTATTAATGGCACAATGAGAATGCATGCATGCACACCACTGTGGTCCCTAGCACAGACACATCACATCCTCATCACATTGGATTGGCACAAGCCCACCATGCAGGACTTGTGAGCAGCAACGCCACGGCTCCAATTATGTCACTGTACATTCATACACCATTCACACGGACCTGGGGATCACTTCTCCACCACAAATGAGGGTGACACCCCTTTTCCGGCAGGAATGTCACCCCCACATTTCAAAATCATTCACAAACAGAACCCCCAAAAAAAAAATTGACCAGCAAAAATAAAAAATGCCCAGCAAAAATCTAATTTGAAAAAAATACCAACAAAGAAAACACATAAAAGACAAAAATCACTCTGCAAAACAGTCCCCAAATATCTCAAAGACACGTCACAAACAAACAAACAAACGCTAATAAACAACAGAACAAAAGCACCTTGCTGTATAGGGAGGGATACAAAGGAATGTACTTTTGCAAAGGAAGGGCGTTTGTGTCTGTCTATTTATGCTGTCTGCGTAGTTCACTAAGTTGCCCGGGTCCACTTCCAATTTCACTGATTGCGCCGTTCCCGAGTTGTGAGCATGCGCACAGAGGTCCTGACTATGGTCTGCTTCATGTGCGCATGCGCGAGTCGGCCGGCCCTTCATTTGCATGGGGTCACGGCTCATTTCAATGTAACACGCCCACGTCCTTCCCAATTTCAATTACTCCGCCTTACGCCTCTAAAATTACGTTGCACAGGCGCTAATTTCTGCGCAAATCAAACGAGAATACGGTAATTGCGCCGCTACATTTCGGCAGTCTAACGTAAAGGAGGTGTGCTACGCCAGTCAAAAAATGCACCGATGTACGTGAATCTGGCCCACTATTTTTAACTTTTTGCTATAATAAATATAAAAAAAAATGTAAACTTTTTTTTTTAAGCGTATATTGATTGGTTTGTGCAAAAGTTATAGCGTTTACAAAATAGGGGATAGATTTAGGACATTTTTTTATTTTTATTTTTTTACTAGTAATGGTGGCAATCTTTCCTTTTTTTGTCAGGACTGCGATATTGCGGTGGACAGATCGGACACTTTTGGGCCATTGACGTTTATATAGCGAACAGTGCTATCAATATTAGTGTATGCTCATATTGCATATTCGAGTATTCGCGAATAACTCGAATATTGCGGCGAATATTCGCTATGGCGAATATTCGTATTTTTTCAAATTTATTTTTAAAACAGATCACATCCTAGTGATCTCCATCGACGTCTAAAAGCATTGCTGGTATGATTAGAGAGAGACCCTGGGCCGAGTAGCTGATGCGACTCTTTTATGTTGCCGAAAATTCGCATTGCGAATTTTCGGCAACATAAAAGAATCGCATCAGCTACTCGGCCCTTCTTTTGCATCAGAGCCAATCAGAATAACTCGAATATTCGGCAAAAGGAATATTGCGAGATTAGCTTCTCCGCCCTTCTTTTGCATCAGAGCCAATCAGAATAACTTGAATATTCGGCAAAAGGAATATTGCGCGATATTCCTTTTGCCGAATATTCGAGTTATTCTGATTGGCTCTGATGCAAAAGAAGGGCGGAGAAGAAAATCGCGCAATATTCCTTTTGCCGAACATTCGAGTTATTCTGATTGGCTCTGATGCAGCATCAGAGCCAATCAGAATAACTTGAATATTCGGCAAAAGGAATATTGCGCGATTAGCTTCTCCGCCCTTATTTTGCATCAGAGCCAATCAGAATAACTCGAATATTCGGCAAAATGAATATTGCGCGATTTTCTTCTCCGCCCTTTTTTTGCATCAGAGCCAATCAGAATAACTTGAATATTCGGCAAAAGGAATATTGCGCGATATTCCTTTTGCCGAATATTCGAGTTATTCTGATTGGCTCTGATGCAAAAGAAGGGCGGAGAAGATAATCGCGCAATAGGAATATTGCGCGATTATCTTCTCCGCCCTTCTTTTGCCCCCTCTTTCTCCTTTCTTTTAAGTAGAGTTAGTGTAGAGTTAGTGTTTAGTGCATATTAGTTTAGTAATACAGGAAATGATCTCCGTTTATGAGAATTTCGCAATCATTTTTTTTGGATAAAATATCACGAATATTCGATATTAGCGAATATTCTTCTATATATTCGCGCAATATCGCAAAATCGAATATGGCGTATTCCGCTCAACACTAATAAATATGCACTGTCTACTGTATACATGTGGCTGGCAGGGAAGGGGTTAACACTAGGGGGCGATCAAGGGGTTAATGTGTTCCCTAGGGAGTGATTCTTACTGTGAGGGGAGGTGACTGACTCTGGGAGGTGACCGATCGGTGTCCCTGTGTACAAGGAACACACCGTCGGTCTCCTCTCACTGACAGGACGTGGATCTCTGTGCTTACACATAGGACAATTTTCAGCTTTCAGCTTTGTTACACTTTAAATGACAATTGTGTGGTCATGCAACACTGTACCCATATAACATTTTTATATATTTTTTGAGACAGATAGTGGTTTCTTTTTGTGGTATTTAATTACCACTGAGTTTTTTATTGTTTTTTTTATTGTTTGCTAAACAAATGAAACAAGACCGAAAACGTTGAAAAAAAAGTTTTCTTTGTTTCTGTTAAATTTTGTAAACATGTAATTTTTCTCCTTCACTGTTGTGCGCTGATGAGGCTGCACTGACGAGCACGGATAGGCTGCACTGATGAGCATTAATGAGGCAGCACTGATAGGCGTACTGATGAGCACTGATATAGGCAGCACTGATGGGCAGCCTTTATGGGCACAGACAGGCAGTAATGATGTGCACTGATAGGTGGCACTGATAGGCAGCATTGATGGGTGGCACTGAAGACACCGATGAGGAGGTACTGACAGGCATCCCTGATGAGCACTGATTGGCATCACTGATGGGCACTGATGGATATCACTGGTGGGCACTGGCAGGCATCACTGGTGGGCACTGGCAGGCATTGCTAAAGGGGCTGCACTGATAATCATTATCAGTGCAGATCCCTCTGTGAAGAAATTATTGGCTCTCCTCTACTCACTTGCTAACAGTGTAAGTAGAGGAATACCGATAACCGGCACTTTCTATTTACACTGTGATCAGCTTTCATTGGACACAGCTGATCACATGGCAAAGAGCTGAAACACACACCGCACCACCGATGTTCGCACTAAGCGCCCACGAGCGTCTTGTTCTGAAGGACATCATAATATAGAGGAAGAACCACCATAGAGAATAGAAAAATTCTTAGTTTTGTTGCTAGCATCCCAATAATTAGAGTTTATAAAAAAACAAAAATAAAGAGGTACCCCCCGGTGGGACTTTATGGCCAAACTTTTATACACAATGTATTAGTAAAAATATGAAATCTATTAATATTTAAACATTAAAAACATTGTAATGGTGTAATATAACACCAAACAGTATACACAATTACAGCATATATAAGGTGCCATGCTCAAAAAAGAGCTACATAGACTTAAAGAAAACACATTTCTCACTTAGCCCAGACACGTTTCGGGAAATTGGCTTGTATCCCTTCTTCAGGGGCATGGAGAAGTTGGTGTCAAAGTACTCTGAAAAGGAGCAAATATATAGTTTCAAAGCATGAATAGAGCAAAAATTGCGTCCATATGACGTTCAGTCAGAACAATTAAACCACCGCCTGGCTGTCATTTTGCTATAGGCCGGGTGGGAATGGTTGAATCAAGCTACCTCTAGGTATAAATGCCTAGAGGTCTTTGTGTTGGTCTTGTGTTTAGATTTCCCTGAAACCAGCTAATGAGGCCCATAAAGCTTTACATATAACAGGCTGGTGCATAGGCGTATCTAGTGAAAATGGTGCCGATGGCAAGCACTGAAACTGCGCCCCTGCCAAAACATTTGAAACCCATCTTTCATATAACCAGGGACAGGGAGGTATGCAGTGTGAAGACAGGGAGGGACACTGGGGACCACTGGCGGCTGGTGCTTAACATTTTTGGGAGGCGCAAACAAACAGGAAAAAAAAACACATAAATTGCAGTCACTGTGCCCATCAAAAGCAGCCGCTGTGCCCATTAAGTGCCGCCACTGTGCCCATCAAGCGCAGCCACTGTGCCAATCAAGCGCAGCCACTGTGCCAATCAAACGCAGACACTGTGCCATCAATTTCCACCACTGTGCCCATCAAGCGCAGCCACTGTGCACATCAAGCACAGCCACTGTGCCAAATGCAGCCACTGTGCCCATCAAACGCAGCCGCTGTGCCCATCAAGCACAGCCACTGTGCCCATCAAACACAGCCACTGTGCCCATCAAGTGCAGCCACAGTACCCATCAATAGCCCTTGCTCATTAAACAGTCCACATTCAGTGAAACTTAATGCACTGCAAAGTTTGCAGTACATGAATTTTTACTGAATGTGGACTATTTAATGAGCTTGTTGCACAAATCACTTTATTACACTTTATTAATGATATCTATGGCTATGCATATTTATAATTTATTTAATCCATATTGAGCACTATATTTGATGCCTGGCACACACACACAATTGCACATGATGACTTAAAAGCTATGCATATTTATAATTGATTTAATCCATATTGAGCACTATATGACGGATATGTTTTTTTTGTGTGGGGGATGGCTTTTTGTCGCCCCCCTCCCCACCGCGCCCATGGCACTTTCCATAGCTGCCATACCCTAGATACGCCACTGGGCTGGTGTATGGGCACCCTTCCAAAGGATCATTTAAAGCATGAGAAGTGTTTTCAGTGATCCATAAGCATGCTTATGAAATGTATGAGATTCTTAAAAAGCAGTTCCCTTTAACATATGTCAGCTTTCTGAGACTGTATCAAATTTTAGGAAACAGTCTGCGTCTTTATTTGAGTTCAGTTATGTCTAACCAGTACTGAACAGGCTTGAATTCCTTTAAGACATTACTTGCAAAAGTAGACATTGGTTAGTATGATGATGGCCAGGACCACTTGCATGAGTACTAGGTGAACGATGGAGTAAACAAGACAGAATTTAGAACAAAAATGCATTGCATATCTATGTTCCATATAAAGTGTTCACTAATGGCTAAACAAAAAAGGAAAGTCTGTTTAGGCCCCCTTTTGAACTCCTCCTAAACTGCTTACACTGCTCTGGCAGTGTAATAAGGAGTGACCAAATACATAAAAGCAAATGTAGGATTTAGATAAGAATGTGATAAGACTCAAAATGTATCCCTAGAGCAGATGTATGCACATGCCCTGCAAAATTATGTACAATATATAGTATATAAATTCTGTGCACAAAAACTTTAATTTACAATATATAACCACAAAGAATGAACAGTCATGTGAAAAAGTAAGAACACCCTATAAAAATGTATTACTTATTTAATATACAGTACGTACTGTACTTGAATAGGCAAACAATATACCTTTAACCACTTAAGACCCGGACCAAAATGCAGGTAAAGGACCTTGCCCCTTTTTGCGATTCGGCACTGCGTCGTTTTAACTGACAATTGCGCGGTCGTGCGACGTGGCTCCCAAACAAAATTGGTGTCCTTTTTTCCCCACAAATAGAGCTTTCTTTTGGTGGTATTTGATCACCTCTGCGGTTTTTATTTTTTGCGCTAAAAACTAAAATAGAGCGACAATTTAAAAAAAAATGCTATATTTTTTACTTTTTGCTATAATAAATATCCCCCAAAAATATATAAAAAAATATTTTTTTTCCTCAGTTTAGGCCGATACGTATTCTTCTACGTATTTTTGGTAAAAAAAATCGCAATAAGCGTTTATCGGTTGGTTTTCGCAAAATTTATAGCGTTTACAAAATAAGGGATAGTTTTATTGCATTTTTATTAATTTTTTTTTTTTTACTACTAATAGCGGCGATCAGCGATTTTTTTCGTGACTGCGACAATATGGCGGACACTTCGGACAATTTTGACACATTTTTGGGACAATTGTCATTTTCACAGCAAAAAATGCATTTAAATTGCATTGTTTACTTGTGGAAATGACAGTTGCAATTTGGGAGTTAACCACAGGTGGCGCTGTAGGGGATGTGTGACCTATGTGCTTGTTTACAACTGTAGGGGGGTGTGGCTGTAGGTGTGACGTCATCGATCGCGTCCCCCTATTACAGGGATGACGCGATCGATGCTACGGCCACAGAGAAGCACGGGGAAACCGTGTTTACACACGGCTCTCCCCGTTCTTCCACTCCAGGGACGGATCGCCGCACTGCAGCGGTGATCGGGTCCGCGAATCCCGCGGTCCTGGTCCTGGAGCTTTGGACCGGGTCACGGGCGCGCGCCCGTGACCCACGGCTGGGTACTAAAATCAACGTATATATACGTTGATGTGCCCAGCCGTGCCATTCTGCCGACGTAAATGTGCAGTAGGCGGTCCTTAAGTGGTTAATCAAATAGTGCTTACAGATAGAGGTGATATACAGTGCCTTGCAAAATTATTCAAACCCCCCCCCCCTGGCTTTTTACCTATTTTGTTACATTACAGCCTTTAGTTAATTTTTTTTTAAACTTAACTATATGTGATAGATCGGAACACAATAGTCTAAGTTGGCGAAGTAAAATTAGAAAAAATATACATAAAACTATTTTTCAGAAATAAAAACTGATAATTGGCATGTGCGCATGTATTCACCCCCTTTTGTTATGAAGCCCATAAAAAGCTCTGGTGCAACCAATTACCTTCAGCAGTCACAAAATTAGGGGAATGATGTTCACCTGTGTGCAATCTGCAAGTGTCACATGATCTGTTATTACATATACACACCTTTTTAAAAGGCCCCAGAGGCTGCAACACCTAAGCAAACACTGCAATGAAAACCAAGTAACACTCCAAACAAGTAAGGGACAATGTTGTTGAGAAGTACGAGTCAGGGTTAGGTTATAAAAAAAAAATATCCAAATCTTTGATGATCCCTAGGAGCACCATCAAATCTATCCTAACCAAATGGAAAAAATGTGGCACAACAGACAACCTGCCAAGAGACGCCCACTCATGGACCGGGCAAGGAGGGCATTAATCAGAGAGGCAGCACAGAGACCCGAGGTAAGCCTGGAAAAGCTGCTGGGTTCCACAGCAGAGTCTGGAGAATCTGTACTTAGGACGACAATAAGCCGTACGCTCCATGGAGTTGGGCTTTATGGCAGAGTGGCCAAAAGAAAGCCATTACTTTCAGCAAAAAAAAATAAAAAAATAGCACAATTGCGAAAAGCATGCAGGAGACTAACAAAATGTATGGAGGAAGGTGCTCTGGTCTGATTAGACTAAAATTAAACTTTTTGACCATCAAAGAAAATGATATGTCTGGCGCAAACGCAACACATCACGTCACATCACCCAATGAACACCATGTTTTTCAGCAGTCAGGACTGGGAAACTGGTCAGAGATGAGGGAAAGATGGATGGTGCCAAGTACAGGGATATTCTTGAGCAAAACCTGTACCACTCTGTGTGATTTGAAGCTAGGATAGCTTCCAGCAGAAGAATGACCCCAAACACACTGCTAAAGCAACACTTTAGCGGTTTAAGGGGAAACATGTAAATGTGTTGGAATGGCCTAGTCAAAGCCCAGACCTCAATCCAATAGAAAATCTGTGGTCAGACTTAAAGATTGCTGTTCGCAAGCGCAAACCATCCAACTTGAAGGAGCTGGAGCAGTTTTGCAAGGAAAAATAGGCAAAAATCCCAGTGTTAAGATGTGGGAAGCTCATAAAGACTTATCCAAAGCGACTTGGAGCTTTGACAGCCGCAAAAGGTAGCTCTACAAAGTATTGACTTTAGAGGGGTGAATAGTTATGCACATTGACTTTTTCTGTTATTTTGTTCTATTTGTTGTTTGCTTCACAATAATAGAAAATACATCTTCAAAGTTGTGGGAATGTTCTGTAAATTAAATTATGCAAATTCTCAAACAATGCATGTTAATTCCAGGTTGTGAGGCAACAAAACACGGAAAATGCCAATGGGGTGTGAACACTTTTGCAAGCCACTGTACATGAAAACACAAGGAAATTGTGTATTTTTAATCATGTATTCCTCAAAAATATCGATAGATGTACTGTAATGTGCAAAATATTAAGTGCACCGTGGCCTCAAAAGCTGCTATTACCCCCTTTAGTAGACATAAATTACTGCTTTGCAAAACTGCCAACCTGTCTATACATAGTTACATAGTTAGTTACATAGTTAGTCAGGTTGAAAAAAGACACAAGTCCATCCAGTTCAACCATAAAAAAATTAAAATAAACAAACAAAATAAAACACAGTACATCCCATACACCCAACTCCATACCCACAGTTGATCCAGAGGAAGGCAAAAAAAACCAGCAGAGCGATGATCCAATTTGCTACCGGAGGGGAAAAAATTCCTTCCTGATCCCCCAAGAGGCAATCGGATTTACCCCGGATCAACTTTACCTACAGAACTTAGTACTCAGTTATATTATGTGTATTTAGGAAAGAATCCAGGCCCTTCTTAAAGCAATCTACTGAGCTGGCCAGAACCACCTTTGGAGGGAGTCTGTTCCACATTTTCACAGCTCTTACTGTGAAGTAACCTTTCCGTATTTGGAGGTGAAATCTCTTTGCCTCCAGACGTAAAGAGTGCCCCCTTGTCCTCAGCGTTGACCTTAAAGTGAATAACTCAACACCAAGTTCACTATATGGACCTCTTATATATTTGTACATGTTGATCATATCCCCCCTTATTCTCCTCTTCTCAAGAGTGAATAAATTCAGTTTTTCTAATCTTTCCTCATAGCTGAGCTTCTCCATGCCTCTTATCAGTTTAGTTGCCCTTCTCTGCACTTTCTCCAGTTCTCCGATATCCTTTTTGAGAACTGGTGCCCAAAACTGGACTGCATATTCCAGATGAGGTCTTACTAATGATTTGTACAGGGGCAAAATTATATCTCTATCTCTGGAGTCCATACCTCTCTTAATACAAGAAAGGACTTTGCTTGCTTTGGAAACCACAGCTTGGCATTGCATGCCATTATTGAGCTTATGACAGTTCAACACTTCAACAGTTGCACGATGTTTTGGATTTTCTTGCTTGAACTTCCCTTTTCAAATACCTTATTTCCTTATTGTGTGTGGTGTTCATACCTCTGATATGTAGATATCTCTATTTACAATTGCTGCATGCATAATACTTTCTATACTCTGTACAAGTTAGTTCCTGTTCCTCTTAATATATTATTAGAAGGCTGCACGTGTTTTACAGGTACCAGAACTTAATAAAGCACTCAAACTAATCTGCCTTCCAGATTTCAAGGCTGGTGATAAGGATGTTACTTCTATCTCTATAGGAGCCTGCAACTTTTCTTCCACATCCTGATGAGCCCACACAGCCTTTTTCTATTTGGATTCACATGTCTGAGAATTACATACTAATCAGGAGGACTTACTGCTAAGAAGCGTGCTTTACTTATTTATTGGCTGGGAGCCTGGGAACTATACTCTACCCGGAGGAGATGACACTTATGATACAGCTCTCAATGCTTCTTAGCCTTACTACTTAGGCCCCTTTCACATTGGTGAAACAGCCGCGCTGCCGGTATAGCGCCGCTAAAAATAGCGGCGCTATACCGTCGGATTTGCCGCTAGTTGCGGCCGCTAGTGGTGCGGTATTAACTCTCGCTAGCGGCCATGAAAGGGTTAATACCGCCCGCAATGCGCCTCTATAGAGGCACATTGCGGGCGGTATTGCCGCGGTTTCCCATTGTTTTCAATGAGAAGGAGCGGTATACACGCTGCTCCTCTCACCGCTCCAAAGATGCTGCTGACAGGAGATTTTCTATCTCTCGCCAGCACAAGCCCTCTGGGTTTCACATTGAGGATGCAGTGAAGGGGTTTTTCAAGCGGTATAGCAGCGCTAATTTAAGCGCTGTACCACCTGAAAAACTCCTCAATGTGAAAGGGGTCTTAGGCTTCATTCACAGGTATATATGTGTTTTAACTGGCAGAGCTAGCAGAAGATCCTATGGTATAATTCATAAGTACTCGCACATATAAAGATAGAGAACTGCAGCAGCACCTGTGGATCTTATCCTAACAGAAAAAGTGATAATAATATAAAGTATGGTAGCTGCGCTGTGGGGTAGAGAATTGGAAGGGGAAGTGAAAGGGAATGAGAAGTAAAGGGATCGTGGGTGAACAATACAGTGAAAGAAAAAAGGGTACCTGATGATACTAAAATGAACAATACAGATGAAAGTGAACAGACACCTATAATCCTGTAAAGATTTAACAGTGAAAATACATAGTGAAATTGCTATTACATATGCAAACACCGAGACTAGCATAAAATGAGTGGAAAAAAGTGCAAAAATATCAAAAATCACACATGTGATAAAGTCCTGTCCATAAATAAAAATCAGATCTAGACATCCAGTAATTCCTCCACAGAACAGTGTCTAGATGAAACACATCCACCCAAAATGCAACAAGCAAAAACAAAATCTTCACTGATGACACCTCTGAGTGTGCTAGCAGCTCACCTCACGGTTGTTTGTCCAAAGAGCTAACAGAGGAACTGATCGCAGCTGGATGAGTAGGCTGATAAAACACCTCCTCCTGACTCCTAAGACAGCTCTCAGTGGCCAATGTGCGTCATGGAAAAGAGAAGATATATGCAATGCATATAGCGTGACACTGTGAGGGTACCTCAAACGGATAAAGATTGGAGAAAATGCACTCACATAAATGAAAGGACAGTGGGCATACATCCATGATTGCCGAACTCGTATACCACTCAGAGTGTCAGCTATGCAGGTGAGAGTGTAATCTGATCCTCATACGTCCAAATGACAAGGCTCAATGTATCATGGGAACATTAGGAAGAGTGAAAGAGAGACCATAGCGTGACTCCATATAATGAATAAATGTAATAAAAACAGATAAAAAACTCACATTTAGGTAGTGAAGTAGAGTAAAACATCCACGAGCGTCAAACTTGTATCAAAACTTCAGACTCTGTCTGTACCCGGTGCTCCAATCCCTACGTATCGTCACGTCCTAGAAGAGTTAAAGCTGTTGTAGCTTCAAATGGAGGGCCAACACAGTTTTGAACCCTATACAGACTTAGACTGATATGCCATTAAAGTTCATGTGCATGTAAAGGCAGGCGTCCCAATACTTTTAGCAATATAGTGTACTTTAGGGCAAAAATTTAAATGGGCAAACAGACAGGAATTTTTTTTCTGTTCAAAGTTTTTATTGAGCAAAGAAGTACAGAGTACACAAACAGGGAGTCAGACAGGAATTTTAATGCAGAAAAGACATTCATTACTGATAAATTACATTACAAATACATTACTTACATGCCTGTCTACCCTTGTACAGTGAATTCACAACTCACAGTACAAATTCAGCGATTCTGAATATTTCTGAACCCCAACGCATGCACAGAATTGACATCATCCCCAACTGGCCAATGTCAACTGCCAGGCTGGGAGCTCAGGGACACCACATCACTGGAGATGAGGAGAGTATAGTTCCGCTTTATGGACCAGTACAAATGTACAATAAGATAATTATCTAAACTGAAAAATGCAGAGCAGCACATACACACAACAAGTAATGCTTCAGGTGTGGTTAAAAGGGTTACATGCCCTGCTAAAGATACACGGTGCTGTAAATGTAAGAAAATAGGACATTTTGAAAACATCTGGCAGACTTCTACTGCTAGAAAAATTGACCCAGAGGTTACCATTCTAAGTGTAGATAAATATAATACTTCCATTCCAGAACAATTTTGTGCACAGTAACTATTACCACTGCTTCTGCTAACAAGTGCTACTTCTGCTTAATACAGGATCCGCTGTCTTTATAATGCTTTAGGAAATCTACCAGAAATACTTTGCAAATAAACCACCTACTGCACCTACTTTAAAACTGGTTAATTGTCTTACAAACCACATTCCTGTGCTTGGTTGCATGCTGTTGACTGTAAAATTATAATCAACTGGTTGGCATGATGAATTCCATATATGAAAGTAAGGCGCTGCTATACTGGGCAGGGGTGTTTTTGTCACACTAAATCTACAATTAATGGATTGTCTTATCACAACTTACTCCTAATTTGCCAGTGTCCAAAGTCCCACCCCTTAACACAACCTCAATGCAAAACAATTGTGTGATCAAATGTGAAACCAGCATGTCAAAAAATTAAGATGCTGACTTTTTTGTGTAAGGGAAGCTTAGAATTTTAGAAATATATACAGAACATCTCCTACTGTGGGGACAGTTATGAAATCAAGAGATATTTACAGAGAGGAATTATATGTGTCTTGACCTTCGCCGTGAATCAACTAATGCCATTCTTATTAATAGTCACCCCTTGCCACATATTGAGGAAGTTTTTTTTAGAACTCAAAAGGGGCTAAATGCTTTTCTACCCTGGATCTTAAGAGTACATATTACACAGGGTTTGCTAAACAAATAAAGGACCTCACTGTATTTATTACTCATACAAGTGTTTCACTTCAACTGTGTACCTTATAGATTAGCTTCAGAACCCAGTTATTTACAAAGACTGATGCTTTCAACTCTCAGTAACGTGCCCGGTGTACAGTGCTATCTGGCTACCTGGATGATGTAATTGTATACAGCCCAACTATCAAGAAAAGTGCCTGTGACATTATGAAAGGTGAGGTGATTGATGTACGCTATGTATCCTCTTGCATGCGTGCATATGCAGGAAACTAAAGTGGAATCAGGGCCAGGTTTTCCGGGCCATCTTGGCAGTGCTGGACCAGATTTTGCAGTCCACTAGTAATTACCAGGAGGTTGTATAAACAAAGAAGGATTGGAGCAGGAGATTGCTCTTGGCCTAGGACTCAGGAAGCCAAACCTGAGAGAGCTACTGATGTGAAGTCTGCCTTGTAAGAGAAAGAAAAAGGTTTGCATTATCTTTGTTTTGTGGGTGACTGGGAGAAGTTAGGAAACTGAAATGTTTAGGATTGGGAGGCACAAAGGGAGAGGCCGAAGTAGCGGTGAGAAGTTTCTATATTCATGGGCCCAAGCAGTGATTGTGGTGCAGCATCTAGAAGAAGAGTATGTATGTCTTTCTTTGCAAAACCCACACTGGGTGTGGTATACAGCCAGAGCACATGGAGGAAGTGGTGTAGTGATCATCCCACTCCTTCTCTTCTGTTTCCTAGGTGCAAAGTAGCTTAAAGTCCTCAGCAGCTGCAAAAGCACCCTGTTCTGCATACTCATCTTACTGTCAGCTGAATTATCTGAGCACAGTCTGAACCACTTTCTGAAAGAGGTTCCAAAGCAATTAATTGCTTCTGAGGTGGAGAGCAATGGAAATGTAGAGGAAGGTGACAACAGGAAGGAAGAACCAACTGGTCCAGAAGTTCCTGCAATGGCTCAATACTGCCAAGTTGGCTTCAGCAATGAACATGGCAGATAGGAAGATGAGGCTTATGACCACTCCTGGGTGGCAGACGTAGGAAAGTGATAGAAAGGCACATTGTTAATGAGTAGGTATCTCATCCAGCTCACAGAGGAGTTTTTTTTTTTTCTGGGATTTTTTCACTATGCATCTCAGTGGCAGGAGCACTAGGATACCAGCTATCCACTGGAAAAGAGACACACTCCTGCTCCTCCTCCATACATCTCCTTCCTTTTAACCTTTATCTCCACTGTTCAAGACTCCCCATTAACAGCCTCCAGCAATATGGATTTCAGAGATTTACTATGGCGGTCACAGTGGAGAAAAGGGTCATCATGGGGCAACACAGAATTGAGGCAAGCATAGACTACAAGCGTCTGCCAACCTCACCCTGCCATTTTCAGGTGTAGCCTTCATCAGGCAAGAGTCTCTGTCCAACTTCTCGAATGCAAGAAAATATATATCCCCATGCCCAGCGTTACAATACCAGTTTAGCTAAGGTCCTGGTTTTCTATTTGGTGAATTCTGCCCCTTTGCACAATTTTTCGGTATGTGCTGTACATTTGTGGCAGGTTTCTGGGTGCCATTTCTTCACTCCTAATGTCCTTCCCTGCACTTCAATATAATGTGCTAGGGAATGTTTCCACAAAACACTGGAAAACACAGACAGCAGCATGGTTTACCTGATCATAGACATGTAGTCCAGGAGGTATGGGCAGATACTGTATATTTTGTTTACGTACCACTGGGTCACTCTGCTGGCAGCCAGAAAGGATGTATGGCATGACACAACCATAAAGCTGGTAGTGCCTCCTTGCATTCTAACAGCTGGTGGCAGTGACAGAGCAGTCACCTCTACTCACTCCACCTTCTCCTCAATGCCCTCTTCTGCTGAGTCATCCTCCAAACCAAAAAATGACATACATTTTATCTGGGTACAGTGTTGCACGTCCGTGCAATTGTCAGTTAAAGCGATGCAGTGCTGTATCTCAAAAAAATGGCCTGGGTAAAACCTTCTGGGGCTGAAGTGAATAAAACAGTCAGAAGATGCAAATCCATTGTCAGTAGTCTAGCATCCAGAGATGCATATCCATGTCAATCAGGAAAAACAAAAAAGTCCTACTGACCAGCTGACACATCAGATCTCATTGCTGAATAGTGCAGAATGACAACCCCCAGGCCATGCTGCAAAGAATGCAAAAGGGGCAGGGTCTCTCAAGTGATGCCATTGACCAATATGGGCATATGTCACACTAACTTCACCCATTTATTTATATAGCTGAGGATTCCCGACCAGTAAATGAATGGGGATGGGTGACGTCACTAGTTGCTAAAGACATGGCGGTGCATCAGTGGTTGCTAAGACTACTTCCTTAATCTGCTGGTACTTAGATTTTTTACCACAAACTGAAAAATCTATGAGCAGGCTGAAGCTGCAATTATCACATCTGGCAGCAGTGGTGGGATACATACTGTATTGATGATTTGAGGCTGTCCCTGTCACATTGCAGAATTTGCTTTTTTTTTATATATATTCAGCTTTAATTATAGATTCCATGTCACCATAAAGAGATTTGATTCCATTACACATAGATAGAAATCTGGATTAGCCTCTGATGTCCAAGTGACCCTGTTACATGCAGAGGATGTCAACAGCTACAGGAAGTAGAACAAATTTAGCTGTGTCATGCATACACATGCATAAGGCCATCGATGAAGATATGACAGCTGTATTTTTAGATGTTATTTCCCTTTAAATGACTCAAATTAACCCGATTGCTAAGTTTAAGATTTTAGAATTTCCTTTCATTTTTCCATTGAACACATCTGTTTGCTTAGGCAGTGAAATAAGGAAATGATGACCTTATCAGATTCAACTGCTGCATTTGGGAGTTTTCTTTTTCATTTCTAAGCTTTAGAAACATTACTTCTATTTTTCATGCTTTAAAAGAAACATGGAAATATGCCAGTGCTTACTTCTACAGATTTTTGGAGCATTCCTACTTGCAGTATGTTGAAATTATCTGCTTCCACAGGCATCCGGTTCACAAATTATCTGTCAAAAATTCAGAGTCTGTATCTCTTTTCTTAATATTCCAAACCAAATTTAAGTGAATATGTGACCTCTTTTACATTTCATCTTTGGTGTTATGGTTTATTCTTAACACCTGTTTCCCTGGGCTTATGGAGCCACATCAGCTTATCGAAAATAAGGAAATGAAAACTTAGGTAAAGGCTTAATGCAGGAACCCGTTTTGCTTATACTGAACCTTATACGGAAAAATGTGCTCCTCATAGAGCAGAAATGTAAGTATAAATCTAGATTATACAAACTCAAGTATAACTGAAATCAGAAGCTGTTAATATTATAAAAGTAGGGAAAATTACCTTTCCAATATTATTTTTTTACTAATTCTTTATTATTAACCCTTTTTCTGACCCCCTCCCCTCAAAACTATACATTTACCAAAAGTGTAGGATGGAAAGAATGGTCTTTTTGATTTTGTATGTCTATATTTGTATAAAACTATATTTAATTAATACATTACATATATTTGCAAAATTAAAATGGTGCCTTTTTACAAAACAGTTACAATAGTACATACAGGTATATACGGCTGTAACTAAGTGGCTTTCTCTAAAAAATCTCCATTATTTTGTGTTATAATAAAAATACTCCCCTAAGGTTGGATCCACACTACTGCATTGTGTTAACCTGCAAAAATACTGGAGGGTTATTGCCAGGGCTTTTTTTCTCAGAGAATAGGTACAAGAACTCACCTCTCCTAAGTCACCATTTGTCTCCATCCCCTACCCACCTCCAAGCACCTTCCCTTGTTTCCACCACATACCCATCTCCCAGAACCATCTCTTTTAGAGAAAACAAAACCAAGTATCTTTTTGTAGAAAAGAAGTTTACCCCATGGGGCTTTGGACAGCCAAAATATAAATATAACAATATAGTCTAGTAAAACATGATTTATTTGCTGATCGTCTATACCATACAGATAAAATGTAATGACAATAAAAGAACCCCTTATGGATCAAGTGATACAATGCAGATCATACAATATAAGTACAGTTACATACAACATAAAAACTGCTTAGTGTGCGTGCCCCGAAGCTTTTCGACCCGTGGAAGGTCTCTTCAGGGGGATGATTGATTTTACAAAAATATATATACATAACATAAGTTTGAGATCAAAAATACAAGTATATTTACGTATACACATACATGTTTTTCAAGCACTATATATATTAATTTATTTGTATTGGTTGCGCACTTATTTTTTGTATATGTATTTGGGTTGAGTATTTAGGCCTTTTATGAGTTGCGGCACCTCTATATATATATTTAATAAGTAGATTGATCTGTAGGGTAAGCACAATATATAACATTTTTATACAAGCAATCTTTATGGAATTTGGTAATTAATTATAACAATAAAAGCAGTAAAATTGATTCTATGCAGCCAGTAACAGCCCCCCCCCCCCAAGCAAAAGTCAACCCCCCAGTAATAGACACCCCCAATAATAACAGATTCCCCCGGCAACAATAGTCCTCTTTAAACAAAATGCCACCTCACAATAACAGACCCACCCCAGGAACAGGAGACCCCACCAGCAACAATAGATCTTCTGGCAGTGAGCAAGAATAGACCCCTCCTTTACAGTAGATCACTTGCAGCAACAATTGACCGCCAGCAACATAAGATCCCCCAGCAACAATAGACCCCTTCCACAACAATAGATTCCCCAGCAGGCAGCATCAGCCAGCAGCATTTCAGCAGCCAGAAACAATAGACTCCTCCCAACAGTAGATCCCCCCATCAGCTGGCATCATTGGACCCTTCAGCACACCCCACTATCCCTTGCTACTGAATACATTCAGTGTTGGAGGTGCCGGAACTGCATTCCCCCATGTTCCCTCTGAAAAAAAGTCCTGGTTATGGCACATTGCTACAAGACACATTATCACACATTGTGCATGGTACATTGCAGTTCCATTCATTTTACAATGGCATGCCAGTGAACAACTTCAGTAGGCTGTAACGCATCTGCCCTGGAAAACACCATACCATGTGTTGTGGTGGGCTGTTATCCATTGGTAGCTCATTTAAAATGAATGAATTGCCTTAAGTGCTCATTTAAATGGGCGATTATGTCTGTTCTCCATGCAGAGGCACTCGATTTAAAAAAAGGCTAAATAACATTGTCAGGACTTTGTAAGTGCCAGCATGCATGAGCAGACAATACATCAACAATGGTTGCCCAGTAGCCCAGGAGAGAGAACATAGGATCTGGATAAAGTGGAGAAGAGGTTGACAGGGGTGAGTGACAGAGCCACAACAGGTATCATCACGTAGCTGTCAGCACTGCAGGAGGAAGTAGGCAGAGGTAAGCCTGTCATAGTTTGAATGCAAGCTATTCATACTTCACATTATGGGAAGAGCTGCCATAAGTTAATGACCTTGCGGTAATGACCTGCAATGGGAAAGGTGTAAAGGGGACCTAAAATTACTACTAAGTGCCCAATCACACCTCTCCAGTCCAGTGTGGTACATTAACACACATGGGTAAACCTACATTAGTTATGCATTAACAAATTAAATTGCTTGAGCTTGAATTTTTATGTGCATTTTGTAATATTTTGTTTCACAGTTTAACATTATTTTTAAAGTGACCCTGTCATCATAGCATTACAGTAAAAGAAGATCACTTATACTTATACTAAATTAATTCATTAATTGGCTTTTTTAGTGCCATACTCCAAATTCAACATGATTAGAGTCTAAAAGGGCCTAGATCTATAGAAATAGTGGGATTTTGATGGCACAACCAGAGAAATATAAAATTATAACGTTTATTACAAAATCAGTTTTTTTCTCTCTCCCTGTGAGTGGTTTTGGCTTGATTTTCCCTTGTGTTCAAATCTGTTCAGGTAATGCATTGTGGCTCTTGTATTGATGTGGACAATTGACAACATTTAATTTGGTTATTATAATATTCTACATATGTTTCTTTTGCATTTAGTGAATGTACATGTACTCCTGATGAAGTGGGCCAAAGTCCAAGAAACGCATCGTGTGTGCGGAAGAATTCTATGTAAAAAAAATTATATTTCGTGGACAAACATTGAACAGTAGTGTATTTAATTACAGATTGTACACCAAACAAAACATTTCTTGGGAATAATTTATGTATGTATGAATGTAATTTAAAAAAAACTTTATAATTTTATATAAAAGGAAGAAATGAGAGTGGTGCACTTATTCAATAACGTGCCATAAAATAATATACTCAAAGAATGAATATAATGAGTATTCAAATATAAAAATAAATAAATGTGAATACAATTCCAACTAAAGCCCAATGGGAGGAGTCAGTTCATATAGAGGTAAGAATCTCATAGGGATAACTTGATAGAAGAAAAAACATCAATCCAAACAACGACTGTTACATTTATGAATTGGCTGCTCACCTCCAACAATGACCCAAAGGTCAAACAAGGCTCATCATATAGTCAGATAAGGAATCCTGCTGATGGATCTGTAAAGAAATCCAGGTCCCAAGCGAAGACAAAGAACTGCGTCCAAACCATGGCATCAAACCATATTGGGTAATTTCATATATAGAGGAAACAGCAAGGAATAACACTTCTTGTATGAATGGTGCTCAAAGGAAATAAAGAACAGCCGTAGTGCAATATTGTCAAATAAAAAGTAAATTTATATAGTGAAACAAGCTGCTTACATCAAGTAAGAATAAAAACCACAGTAAAAAACAATGGGAGTAGTGACACTCTTGCCTCCATAAATTACTTCACAAGGCTCCACACGACGTGTTGCATCACTGGTCACGTGACTTCCTCAGGGATGAGGACGTGTCATTCCTTGGAATGAGCTGTTTCCACCATATATGGAGTTACCCAAGATAGTTTGATGCCAAGATTTGGACGTAGTTCTTCCTCTTTGCTTGGGACCTGGAAGTCTTTACAGATCCATTAGCAGCTTGGATTGATGTTTTGTCTGTTTTTTCTTCTATCAAGTTATTCCTATAAGATTTTTACCTCTATATGAACTGATTCATACCATTGGGCTTTACTTGGACTTTTATTAACATTTATTTATTTATTTGTATGTTTGGATACACATTATATTCATTCTTTGAGTATATTATGTTATGCCACGTTATTGAATAAGCATACCGCTCTCATTTCTTCCTTTTACATTTGATTAAGCAGTGGTTTTTGAGTACTCTACTAAGTGGTTGCAGCTTATTCACGGTCACTATACATGTACTATATTTTTTTTTTCTTCTGAGTTTATTTTCACTATATTCACTGGAGGTTGATGGTTTATATTTGCCTACAAATTACACATAGTAACACGCAGGTTTTTTACCTTGTAACACATTTATAATTTTATATTGGTTGTGCCATAAAAATCCCGCTATTTTTATGGGTCTAGGCCCTTTTTTAATCACTTATACTTCACGATGGCATGTATCTTGCCAGCTGCCAATCACATTCGTTCATGAATAAAGACAGCAGCAGGCACACTTTGGAGGTAGGTGCATGGTTGTTGAGGTAGCCATGAGCTAATATCTTGAGTAAATGCCGCCACTTAAAGGGGTGTTCCAGCCAATATTTTTGCTTATTAAAAGTCAGCAGCTACAAAAAGTGTAGCTGCTGGCTTTTAATAAACAATCATATACCTGCTCCAGCGTTCCAGCGACGCCCCGACCGGGGCTCCGCTCCTCTCCCCCCCTCCCCGGCCGGCGTCCTCATCGCAACTGTGGGCACCCGGCCGTGACAGCACTGCGCATGTGTCCCATGCGATCGCCTACAGGGAGGGGCTGCTGTAGGCGATTAAAAAAAATGACATGCCAAATGTGGCATGTAAGGGGGTGAGGAGTGGGATTAGCGGAAGTTCCATTTTTGGGTGGAACTCTGCTTTAAGGTGTCCTAACCTAGGGTGCTGCAAGCAGTAACTATTACAGTGCAGCAGTAAAAAAAAGTAAAAGCAGTGAACATACAGTTGCTGGTTTTACATAACTAATATCATGTAAGATCACTTTCTGCTACCAGCTTATAAAGTATGGGTACCATTTTTTCTACCATACACTAAAGGAATCTAAATATTAATCAATCTGAGTGTTAATAAACACATAAAATAAGTTCAGTATTTACAAAAGAAAACAGTGCAGCGCAAAACCAATAAGAATATATTCAATTGAACATGTATTATGTGAAATAAAGTGAATATATTATTGTGATAAAGTCCAAAAATATCCAAGGATAATTAAAATAAAATAAATCCGGATAATTAAATCTTCACCAGGTGACGATGACAAAACCAAACTTAAAGTGATCCCTCCACCAGTAAGGATGGGTACTCTCACCTTCGCACATAGACCACTGTCTTACCAGATGGTCAAACAGGCAGATATCTCAGCTTGGGAGACCAGGAAGCAGGTTAGCAATACAGATCTTCATAGGTCAGCGTTGACAAACGGACCCGAACATGAAAAGGAATCACAAACTAAGTGCTCTCCGCTTGGACTCAGACAATTTATTAAAAAGTATTAAAAGTACAGGCTACTCACATTTAGCCACTGTAAAAACGGCAGGAAAAAATGGAGGAACAAAACTTGATTTCAAAGGACGGCAGCGAGCGACGTGCATTCAGGCTCCTATTCCCTGTACATGTTACGTTTTACAACTTCGCCCTGTTGAGGAAGTTGTAAAACGTAACATGTACAGGGGATAGGAGCCTGAATACACGTCACTCACTGCCGTCCTTTGAAATCAAGTTTTGTTCCTGCATTCTTTACTGCCGTTTTTACAGTGGCTAAATGTGAGTAGCCTGTACTTTTAATACTTTATGATAAATTGTCTGAGTCCAAGCGGAGAGCACTTCGCTTGTGATTAGAGTTAAGCGGAAACCTGGATGTTCTGGTTCGGGTCCGAACCTGAACTTTAAAAAAAAAGTACCTTGTCCCCATGTTGATGGGGACAAGGGTCTGTTCTCCACAACCCTTGCCCGGTGGTTGTGGGGGTATGCGGGCAGGGGGCTTATCAGAATCTGGAAGACCCCTTTAACAAAGGGGACCCCCAGATCCTGACCCCCCCCCCTGTGTAAAATGGTAATGGGGTACATTGTACCTCTACCATTTCACAAAAGAAGTGTAAATAGTTTTTTGAAAAGAAACACACACACCGTAGAACAAAATATTTTATTCATTCTTTATTAAACCAAATTAAAATCCAGCGGTGAAGATCCACGATCGATGCTGCTCCCTGCTCCAACGTTGTCTTTTATCCAGCACTAGGTGATGTCTCCAGTGACCGGTGGTCTCTCCAGCAACGGTTGATCGGTCCAGCGATGAGTGTACTGTTCTCTCCAGCGACGGGTCCAGCGAAGATCCATCCAATCAGAGCACAGCTCCGCGAATGACGCGGCGGAGCTTGACGTTTCTTTTTATAGGGGAGGCGGGCCACGCGTCACGTGACCCCGTCCCCCTCTGACACACACTGTGCTACATCACTGGGATAGCCCTATTCCTTAGTAAGGATTGGGCTATCCCAGTGACGTAGCACAGTGTGCGTCAGAGGGGGACGGGGTCACGTGACGCTTGTTAAAGGGGTCTTCCAGATTCTGATAAGCCCCCTGCCTGCATACCCCCACAACCACCGGGCAAGGGTTGTGGGGAAGAGACCCTTGTCCCCATCAACATGGGACAAGGTGCTTTGGGGGCACCCCAAAGCACCCTCCCAATGTTGAGGGCATGTGGCCTGGTGCGGTTCAGGAGAACCCCCCCTCTTTTCTGCGCCCGGCCAGGTCAACGTGCTCGGATAAGGGGTCTGGTGTGGATTTTAGGGGGAACTTCACGCCATTTTTTTTTAAATTTGGGGTGGAGTTCCCTTTAAATTCCACACCAGACCTGAAGGGTCTGGTTATGGATATTTGGGGGGAACCCCACGTCATTTTTTTTTAATTGACAGCGGGGTTCCCCTTAATATCCATACCAGACCTAAAGGGTCTGGTTATTGAGTTTGCGGGGACCTCCACGCATTTTTTTTTCCCGAACTCCGAACCCGGACCCAAACTTTTATCAATTATTCGGGTTCGGGTCCAGGTTCGAGAAAAACCCAGTTCGGGTTCGCTCAACCCTATTTGTGATTCCTTTTCATGTTCGGGTCCGTTTGACAACGCTGACCTATAAGGATCTGTATTGCTAACCTGCCTACTGGTCTCCCAAGCTGAGATATCTGCCTGTTTGACCATCTGGTAAGACAGTGGTCTATGTGTGAAGGTGAGAGTACCCATCCTTACTGGTGGAGGGATCACTTTAAGTTTGGTTTTGTCATCGTCACCTGGTGAAGATTTAATTATCCGGATTTATTTTATTTTATTTATCCTTGGATATTTTTGGACTTTATCACATTAATATATTCACTTTATTTCACATAATACATGTTCAATTGAATATGTTCTTATTCGTTTTGCGCTGCACTGTTTTCTTTTGTATCTTTGTCAATTTTGGATTTTTGTGATTATGCTGTTTAGTGTTCACTGGTGAAATTAATCTTTATGGTTTTTCATTTTATTTTCGCATTTGTCATATTTTACCAATAGTTTATATTTTTGCGCTGATTGCACCCCTGTTTCTTTTGAGTTCAGTATTTGCCCGATTTTACAAACTGAAGTCAATGTGGATCAATATAATTTCTCTGTCTGGCACAGATTTTCTAAAATATGTTTCCTTCTGGGTGTCACGGAGAAAATAAATAGTTTAGAAATGAGCTATTATCAAAATATGCATATTGCAAAACAATTGAGTCATGATTATGAGAAAACTTTTCTTTGCTAATCTCTACAAAATCCAAACATTTGTACATATTTTTATATAAATTCACAGTTTTAATATGTAATCTCAAGAAAACACAATACAGCCAGAGCCAGATTAAAATAGACATTTCATCGTTGTGTATTCTTTTTTCATATATGACCATAGAGCGGCTGCTTAGTTATACTAAATTATACATGATGAGAATTTATTATTATTATTATAATCATCATTATTATTATCATTATTATTACATATTCATATATTAAACGTTAACACATTTGAAATATGCATATGTGAATTGTCTTGTCAACTAACACATTTTTAATTCTGTCTAGTAACTTGTGTGATTCTAGTACCTGTGGTAAACAGCACAGCCAAGTAATATTACTTTCCCTGTTGCAGTGAAAGAGTACAATGAGTAATTTTCGTACCCACAGGCTGCTGATTGGACAATGATGGAGTAGCAACACACTAATAGAAGGTTGTTAACTTTTCTCAATCTGCTTTTTCCTCTTGTCAGAATGTTTTTTGTCAGCACATGTGTAGGCAAAATAGCCTGATCAGCATTTAGTTTTGCCCCATCCACTGCCAGAGTGTTGCTGTGCAAGGCATGACAAGTGGTTGGTATCAAGACAGATTCAGGAACTTACACTAGTCTGAATTTACCATAACATATATAATAATGTAATATGAATGTTGTGTGTGTGATTTAATAATTACATAATTATACTTCCTTATGAGGATAGCACTCAATAGGAACGTATGCAAGTTAATGGGGGAGATTTGTGTCTAGGAATATGCACACACAATCTACTAAACAATATTTGGCACTAGACTAGAGCATAGTCATAGTGCAACTACACGCATGACTTTGAAGTCAGCAAACCCCAACATTGAACTACTCGTATTTGGTTCCTTTTGATCTATTAAAAAATACCATTAAAAGCCATTTGTCTTATCCATTCAATAAGTGTAAAACCCCCCACTAGAATCTTGTTTATTGATATCTTAATGTGCCCTCTGTCAGGAACGTACTCTTATCTGTTACAACCTCTAAAGCTGGCCATACAAGGATCTAAATTCGGCTGGTTGAACAGAGACTGGGCAAATGTTGAGCCATGTATGGGCAGGGAGGTTGTACAGAATTCGATCCCCCAATTGACTTCTGTACAACCGCCCTGTCAGGTTTTTGCTGCTTGATCAACGTTGCCAGCTATAGCTAGCAGAACTGATCAGTGTATTCTGACTGCAGGGAAGTCTCCCTGCAGTCAGAATACAAAGGCGCAGCGTGAGGATTCCATCATCCACCTCAAATGTTCGGATGGGAGAATCGAGTCAACTCAGCGGGTTGAACGATAAACAGTAAATCATCTATGGGCTTCTTTTAGACAACTGCTTCTCCAGTGTCACTTTAAAAATGGATTTTCAGGAAACAACACACTTAAGTGAATTTTAGTTCACCCAAACACAATACAATACTAAATTATTTTGGTAAAATAGAAAAGTAAATAGCCACCAAACATGTTAAGATTTAAAGTTGTGCTTGCTTGAAAAATAGCTGAACTTCGGGCTGAACTTTGGTTGTTCGGGTGTTCTGGCGAACACCAAACAATATGCAGAGTTCGGGGGAAAATTCAAAAGCCGTGGAACCCCTTAAAATCTATGGGACACTAACATGAAAAATCAAAAGTGCTAATTTTAAAGGCTTATATGCATGGAATTGTCATATAAAGTGTTTGGGGACCTGGGTCCTGCATTTTTTTTTCGGGAGCAGTGATTTTAATAATGTATAAATTGAAACAATAAAAGTGAAATATTCCTTTAAATTTCGTACCTGGGGGGTGTCTATAGTATGCCTGTAAAGTAGCACTTTTTTTCCATGTTTAGAACAGTTCCTGCAGCAAAATGAAATTTCTAAAGGAAAAAAAGTAATTTAAAGCTGCTCACGGCTAGGGTTGTCCCGATACCACTTTTTTAGGACTGAGTACAAGTACCGATACTTTTTTTCATGTACTCGCCGATACCGAATACCGATACTTTTTTTAAATGTCATGTGACAGTTTTCAAACCACAATACAGACTAAGGATATTTTCTTTAGAAATATGAAGAACTCTAACTCAAGACATTATAAAAGAATAAAAATGTTTTATTTGCTTGTCACGCAGTAGTAAAAAACTCAAAGAATTTTCACAGAACATGTTGATAAATACAAAAAAAGTATTCTATTTAGGTATCGGGAGCATTTGGGCGAGTACAAGTACTCCCGCAAATACTTGGTATCGGTCCCGAGTACTAGTATCTGGACAACCCTACTCACGGCTATAATGAACTGTTGGGTCCTGCATTACAGATAAAATTAATTGAAAAAAATAGCATGGGTTCCCCTCCAGTCCATTACCAGGTCCTTTGCTGCGGGGACTTTTCTAAACACGGGAACAATATTTCACTTTTATTGTTTCACTTTAAGCATTATTAAAATCACTGCTCCGTAAAAAACTTCTGTTTTTTAAAACTTTTTTTTGTATTGATACCAGTGTTAAAAAAAACTATTAGATAAGCACCTGAATGACCACAACATACAGGGATTTACAATGTAATACTGACATATAATCACACACATAGGTTGGACTTGATTGACTTGTGTCTTTTTTCAACTTCACCTACTATGTAACTATGTAACTATATACTGCTGATGAAAAAAGGTATTTAGCAGTTTATCATTACTAAAATATTAGCATTTTCATGTTCTGTGTACTGTGGGAGACCAGATATAGTGAATACAGGGTCCTGGGTAGGGATGAGCCGAACACCCCCCCCCCCCCCCCCGTTCTGTCTGCACCAGAACCTTCGAACGGACCGATCGTTCGCGCAAACTTTAGAACCCCATTGAAGTCTATGGGACTCGAACGTTAGAAATCAAAAGTGCTAATTTTAAAGGCTAATATGCAAGTTCTTGTTAAAAAACGGGTTTGGGGTCCTGGGTCTTGCCCCAGGGAACATGTATCAATGGAAAAAAAAGTTTTAAAAACTGAAGTTTTTTCAAGAGTAGTGATTTAAATGATGCTTAAAGTGAAAAAAAAAATAGATAGTACACCAAGTGAAAATACTTGCAGATCCCTGCCTATGGTATTAATATGAGAACACCAGCAAAATGTATTGACATAGCTTTAGGTGCACACTGTGCAGTGGACACATTACACCAAGTGAAAATACTTGCTGATCAGTCACTGCCTGTGGTATTAATATGAGAACACCAGCAAATGTATTGACATAGCTTTAGATGCACACTGTGCAGAGGACACAGTACACCAAGTGAAAATACTTGCAGATCCCTGCCTGTGGTATTAATATGAGAAATCCAGCAAATGTATTGCGTAGCTTTAGGTGCACACTGTGCAGAGGACATAGCACACCAAGTGAAAATACTTGCTGATCAGCCACTGCCTGTGGTATTAATATGAGAACAACAGCAATTGTATTCACGTAGCTTTAGGTGCACACAGTGCAGAGGACACAGTACACCAAGTGAAAATACTTGCTGATCAGTCACTGCTTTTCGACCTTGTGATTTTTTTCCTGAATGTTCTTTGTTGTTATTGTATTGTAGATCCTAAGTTGTACTATGCACTCAAAATAAAAAATAAAAACATTCTGTTTATAAAAAAAAAAACATTGTCAATAGGCTACCCTTTAAAAGACTTCCCAGGTTATCTGTTTAGAGTTAAATGGCAACTAGAATTATTTTTCTCACTTCGGCAATATCTCACATGTGTAGCACACCCCACGTAGGAGCTGCAGAAAAACAGGGATCTCCCACTCCTGCATAGCCAGGCACACCAAATCTTCACAGGTACACAAAGTCAGAAAACAGTCCATAGCTTTGGTTTTGTTGTTCATTAGGGGGTTAGCAACTTGGAAGGGGTTTCTAGGATTTCCACTTGACTTTAACAAGAACTTCAGGGACAACTTCATATATACAGACTCCTCTTCAACTTTCCTCCTTCACACACTTTGTTCCTTTCTTGCACAACTCCTGTTGATTCACTCCTGATGGAACTGACAGACTTCTTGTCAGTTTAGCAACAGCCCTTTACAGGCAGGAACTCACAGTCCCTTAGAATAGCACATGTTGAGTGAAATAGTGTGTAACCTTTTCTTCTGCTTCCTCTGTGGCCAATGAGCCCAGCACCACTTCTTCAGGTAATGCTAGCCCACCAGGCTGAAGCTCTCTCTACACCAGCCCACCTGGCTGACTCTCTAGAGATCTCTCAGGGAAAAGGCAGAGGACTTAAGCTCACCTCTGTCTTCAAGGGTGGCTGGCTACGTGCGGCAGCCTCCCAACTTTGTTAGTCCCCACCAGTATTGAATTACTCACTCTGTCTTCTCTTTGCTCCTGTGCTCCCAGGAAAGCCTCTTCCCTGTTTTTGGCAGGATCCTTCCAGCACCTGAGCCTCAGCCCAAGGCAGGACACCCATACCCACCACTAGGGGGTACTCCTCAGGGCCAATTACTGCCTCCTCAACACTGTATGTCCATCTTCCTCCCAAATGCCTGGCTGGAATGGCCCATGTCTATTTATGGGGTTGTCTCTGTCCCCTGCCAGCATACTTCTGGGGATTGGCTCAGGCGCCATGAATATTCATAGCAGCTGCTTCTAACTCCCATCCTCTAATTCTAGAAGGTTCTCCTACCTTCCAGACACCAGGGGGAGGCATCAGAGAACTGCCAGGATGAGTCATTCAGCCCTGAACTCTAATAACCCTGACCCAATTAGGATTAACACATTTACAGCATGAGTCAGAGCTAGATTTTCCAACACTACACTTCTAGTAGCACACACTAGAGGGTGCTAAACATTTGTGGTGCAACTACCATTTACATATGCATGCTGAACCTATGTGCACGTTGGCATGATTGCATGTTTGCATTTTATTTAAATCTATTTTTTAATGCATTATAAAGATTAAAAAAACATTCAATTTTATTGCTTACACAAGGTGTGAACAAGACCCATTGTGATAGCTGTGGGCAGTGACAGGTGCTCTTTATTGGGACCACTGATCCCACCTCTGCCATCCAATGCAGATAAGCAAACAGACATTGGTTTTATCAACTGCTACCCTGGCTATATCATTCATAGAAAGATGGGTGCATTCCAAGCCTTGTAAAAGTGATTAAGTGGCTGTAAAGTTGCTCAGATCACTTTTACTGGAAATTGATCACCAAATGTAAAAAGGAATACCAAGATCATGGCTACAGCTGGTGGGCAGTTATATCTCCCACTAGTATTCAGCTCATATTTTGATATCTGCTACTTTCAGTTGCCTCTTATAAAAACCTAAACTAGTTTAAGTTTCTAACTCCAGTTTCAACCTTCGTTTTTCCCGCAATCATCTTCTTTTTCTTCAACCAAGTCTTCTGCTTCCAACCTTGCCCTTGAGCCTTTACTGATTTTGCCTCTGAATAAAGTATGTCTAGATATATCTAAAGCCACATTTTTTGTTTTAATCCTGTATTAAATGGGGGGGTGGTAAAAACCCCTGCTAGTTATTTTTTTGGCATTTGTATCCACTCGAAGAGATTTCTCCTTTACTTCCTGTCCTATAGACACAACGGAAAATGAAAATAAATCTCTTCAAAGGGCAGGGATACATATGCTTTCTTGGACAGCTGTCACTAGAAGCGACCCCAATTGAAGATATATTTTTTTCTAATCTTGTTCTAGTGGCAATTTAAAATTTAAAAATGTTCTTTACTTTTAGTCATTATGAGAAACAAAGGTTGAGGTTCTCTATCAGGGACACAGGCAGTAATAAAAAACATACAAGGATTCTAATACTTGTTTTATTCTATCCAAAGATTAAAAAAATGGCTTTACATACATGACACATTAAATTCATGATTTGACTGTAGAGATCATGTCAGGTATCTCCACTTAGATAATACCTAAGATCCTACTCTAGTTTCTTAACGATGTGATATGCACACCAACAGTATGAAAGAATAGACTGTGCTTGAGTCCATTCCCCCCTGTTGGTGGAAAAAAAGATTTATCTCAATTTATGACACCTAGCAATGAACATGTGCATGTTAAAAGGTATCATTTTAGAGGCAACACAATATAATATTATTGTTTTTAAGCAATACTAACTGCTTGTTTATTGACTACAATGTTTTCATGGTTTAGATTCTTAAGAAGTTTAAGTGAAAAATTCCTACCCAGAGATTTTAGAGACAAAAGGAAAAGTTCCAGTAGCACACTGCATTGTCAACCCCCTTGACTCCCTCAGCTGTATTTGATCTATTGTCCTGAAGTTGTTCCTAATAACATTGTACACAGCCTGCTACTGAGTTAGATTTGAACTGTTTTAGACTGATAGAAAGTTTCAAATTTCATGCTTCAATAAGTTGTGACAGTCTGTAGGAAATATTCTTTTGTTCTAACACATCAAGTGAAGTAAGATATGTATCTCTCTCTTCCACAACGATAATTTTAACTAATGATTTCAATAATTTTATTATGGTGGATTTGGTAAAATCGACATAAAAAAAGAATTGTTGTCAAACTTTCAGATTGGCAGCCCTGAGCATCTTGTCTGCAAAACTTCCTAAATCTCCATTGACATCAGAAGAATTTAAAGTTTGGGATGGTCAAAAGGGGTTATGAACAGAGAGAATTATATTTTTGATCTGGTCTCAAGAGATACCGCAATCACAAAGTTGAAAATCAAGTCAATTCTGGCAATGATGAATAAGCCCTAGATATTTAAGTGTATCTTCTAGCCCCAGGGTTAATTCTTTTTGGAAGATTATTAAACTCCACCTGAGATTTAATCCATATGTAAAGTCAGTGGAGTTTCTTACGTTACTATTCTCAGTTCCTTCACTTTCAATATTGTGGATCAGTTAGATGCACAAGTGTGAATTGTTATACTTACTTTAAACTTATTGTTCTATCAACTTCATACTTGTTAATAGAATATGTGAATACAAGTCATCCCACTGGATAACAATGTATTATGAATAATGCTTAGCAGCAAGTCAAAGGTTCAGAGAAACATTTCCAGAAGTTACAACTATAAGCTATGTATGTTAAGCTGATATAGAAGTTTAGAAAATCCAGGTAATACAGGTATGGAATGTATTATTTGAAATGTCTGTCAATATTGTTTCATGCACAATAAGCCGACCAGTGCCACAGGTTGTCACTGCATTAATAAGCTCCAGTCAGTCACCCTGATTGATTTTGTGAGGTTTATAATAAAGAGCAGCATTAAATTACAGCCCCAGGCAAAAAGTAATATTAATCTGTAAACTGTTTGTGCTTTAAGACTGAACTCCGGCCCTACCCTTTTTCTCACATTTGTAGCAAGAACTCTTCTGTGTTGTATCTGATTACTTAAATTCCCTGAAAACTTACATTTCCGCTATGTAACTCTATGAGCCCACCTTAATTTCTTGCTAAAATGATTTCATTATTATAAATCCCCTTTCCACCTGATCCGTACTATCATTGGTCTACAACATTGAAAGAGCACATCTCTGGTATTTCTTAGCCATGCATGCATCTCCCTGTTGGCCAGTGGGCGGGGCAGACCTTAACTGTGCAATTTGTTGATCAGTTGAATTATTACATTCTATTAGATCAGCCGATTACACAGCTAAAATCTGCAGCATCTAGTAGCCAGTAGTGATCGTCCAAATACCCCTGGTTTTGTTCGATACCAGAATTTCCAAACACGGAAAAAGTTCGGACCCAAACCCAGAACCCTAGTAAAGTCTATGGGACCCAAACTCGAAAAATGAAAAGGCCCAATGTTTAAGGCTTTTATACAAGTTATTGGCCCTGAAAAGTGTATGCGGACCCGAGTGCTGCAAAAAAAATATATATATTTTTTAAAGGAGCAGTGATTTTAGGCCTCATGTTTTTTGAAAGCAGATAAATCGTGTTCAGGACTGTAGTTTTGTGGCATTTAAAAACACCAAATGTTTGTAACAGCGTGTAAACACCGTAACCCACGTTTATGGGCTTTTTTGTTTATAAGCGTTTTAAAAGGGAAAACGTTTCTGACCATGTACAATGTGGAAAAACAGCCTTTCCAGAAATCTTGTAGGGGGGAGAGAGAGAGGGAGAGACAGTGAGAAAGAGAGGGTGAGAGAGTGAGAAAGAGAGGGAGAGAGAGAGAAAGAGTCGAGAGAGAGGGAGAGAGAAAGATTTTTCCTACTTTGTGCATTTCTAAATGTCTTCTGAGGTTATATGTAAAAAAGAGATTCTAAAAGCAAAGGCTCATAAACGCACATAACCACAGTATGTAAAGTGGCAAAATAGACGTTTTTAACCATTGTTTGCTAGCTGTCAAGTTTACAGCATTCAGAAGAGGTTTTTAAACCTCCTGTATAAATGAAGCCTAAATGATGCTTAAAGTGAAACAATAAAAATTAAAAATTCCTTTAATTATAGTGCCTGGGGATCCCCTTAGTCTGCCTGTAAAGTGGTGCATCCGTACAATGTATAGAACCTGCTGCAGCAAAACTGACATATATATACAGTATATATATAAAAAATACATTTACATTTAAATAGATTTTTCCTGCGATCTTTCTTTTTTGTAAACGTCTTGGGGATCCAGTCTGTATAATGAGGCCACATTTTAGTGTATGTGCTTCCCCACTGACAGCTGATTGATAATAAGAAAAACATTACCTGCAATATAAAAATGTAAAAAAAAAATGGCATGTTTTGGGGAACCCCCACACCAAAATGTAAAAAGCAATAGTGTGGGGCACTCCCCTTTTGTGATGTCACTAACTTAGCATGCCCCGGTCAGTAATGTCACCTGGGGGTGGTACCATTTAAGGTATTTATTCGAGAAAAAAAGTCTTTACTGTGTATCCATCTTCAATCTAAGATGAGACCAAGTAAGGCCACTGTTCCAAAAGTGTAACGCAGGGCCATAGAAGTGAAGAGCAACATGGCAGAGTAATTTTGTAGCTGTTTGTAAACAGTTCTTACAAATTTAGAAGAATTTACTTATGTAGATTGTGGTCTGATTACTATGCTGATGGTGTAGTGTCACATGGAGCTGCCAGGTGGACCCTAACTCAAAAACTGAACATGTTACCTTAAAGAGAGCATCTAGAAATATTATTGTGTTTAAACAATATCCTGAAATATCTACTTTTTGTCTTAAAGCGGTTGTATACCCTCCGGTACTATCATAAAAGTTTATATTTTTTTAAAGCCCAGATAGTTATACATCGATTGAGCTCTATTGTTTTTCCTACATTGTTTTACTTACTGTGTAACTGGCGATCAAGTAAAGATACATTTTTTGCTAAGTGTGCGCCATTTCAGTTGTGGTCTTCCGTGCTGAATCCATGCTCTATTTCCGCCCACAGTTTCTTTTTGCCTGTGTAATCCTGCGTGTGCGCAGTAAGGTTACTATATTCAAACCTCTACTTTGTTTTCAGTTACCACGGTAACGAAGAAAAGCTATTCACAGCGTACACCATCTGTGATGTGTAGATCACGTGATAACCATGATGCTCTTGGATGTGGGGACGAACCATTGCGGTATGTTGGGGCTGACGTCTGCATGAGGAAATGACGCAGCCCCGACATAAAGAAAGAATTTACCTGGCAGAGGCTCTGCTTGCCGGAATGGACAGGGATCCGGCGCATGCACAGTATACGTTCGCACTACTATTTGCAGTAATAACTACTGAATGACACAGGTAAAAAAAAGAAAAACTAAAAGCAAACGATTTAAAATAATGCCATGCTTAAATAAATGTAAAGTCAAATTTTTGACTATACAACCACAATTCTATTTGTAAATATAGAAACACACTTTCTGGCATTTGACTGTGCTTGGGCAATTCTGTTCCTACAGCCTCATAGCTGTATATCTGCTGTGTGAAAAACATTGGTGCCTTAAACTGCTAGTTTAATGAGATTTAAAGTGAGATTTGGTAATGTCACTATGGTGCAGCTTGTTGGAGAGAAAGCTGGACATAAGGACCTTAAAGGGGTGGTTCCGCCGAATTTGCAATTTTTTTAAAAAGTCATTTCTTCCCTTATGCTAGTATAGCATAATCTACTCACATATTCCATCGACCTAGACGCCAGTACCGAGATTTGCGGGCAAATATATCTTTATATTTCCGTGTGATGGACGTTTCCATCTTAACTGCGGGCACTTTGAAGCCCAGCGTCGCCGTCTTCCGGGATGCGGCGAATGCTGGAGTCCCAGCATTCACCGCTCTATCCCGCGCATGCCCAGTGTTGACGGCGACCCGCGCCGTCAACACTGTACAGTTACCAGGACTTGAAATGGCGCTGTCGAATCCTCCCTCGTCACATGACTCGCTCCAGGAGTCATGTGACTTGCCGAAATAACGCGAGATTAGCACACACAAGGTTTATGTTTCCTTTCCTGAAATCGTGAGCCTGCAATCCCAGCAACATTAGCACGCAGGAAAGAAAAAAAACAACACGCCCATCCCCGCTCAGCCAGACCAGGAAGTGACTGCAGTTCAAAGGTATAGAAACCTTTTAAAAATGTTTTAATGGCTAAAGTTTATTAGGGGCGATGTGCCCTTGTGTGTAGGGTAAAGTAGCTAGATAGGGAGAACTACCCCTTTAAGTACAAGAATCTTCTTGTTTCTAATTAATTTATTCTGTGGAGCTGTGCTTTCTGCACCTCTCCTGCAGCTTTTTGCATAACCCCTCCGTAGCCATCAATCATTCAGTCATCGGGGGGCATCTCTGAAATTAGGAAATAAAACAAGGCATAGTAAGTCAGTAATGGTGAAAATATCAGCTGCAAGGACCCTATGGGCAATGCTGGTGACTCGTCCCTTATCCTCTGCTCATCCTTTTTGGGTATAGCTTTACATCCTCTTTATAGTTGTACTATTGTCCATGGTGCTGAATAAATGAGTGAAACTTTAGCCAGTTATTAATTATTGCAATCTATGTATGTAATAAATGCCACCCCAATTTTTTTCTTCTCTTTATTGACTAAGCTATGAAGCGGTATCGGGTATATTTGGTCCACTTAGTCCATGCCATAAACCTAACTCAATTTTTCTGCAGACAATGCTTTCTAAATTTAATTTATATCTATATGCATTTAAACTATAAAAAACAACTGGGCTTTCACAGACTGAAGCAGGTTATATTCAATAGAAGTCTATCTCTCATTGCAGAAACAATAAGGTCTGACTCCCTCCAGCACTAACTACAGGTTTAAACAGTAAACATATTAAAAATAGATATTTCATGTTTGATTTTGTAATCAATTATTTGCATTGCAGCATCTCATTCCTCACAAGACACGGTGTAGAATTCCTTTGCACCACTGTGACATTTAAAATCAAAGGAAAGTGTTAAATCTGCATCAAGTCTTTAAGGATTAAACTCTGTCAACACTGCAAATGGCCACCAGGCAAGATGCTCAGAGTAATCAGAATAAGATTGGAGCATGTCTACATGAATCAATCATTGTTTGACAGATCACTGGATATCCCTGCTGTGACTATGGACAGCTGACCAACTCTCTGTTTCAGCTGAGCCACCACATTAGAATGTTTAATGCATGATGCGGGTGGCTTTTCTATGATGACCTTAATAGTCAATCAGCTGATCTTTGAAAAAGGATAGTATCTGACAGTTACAGTAAATTGCCCACATTTTCTACCCTGAAATGATGTGCTGTGCTACTGGAAATTACTCTTTCCTGGCTCCAAACAGAAATGCAACAAATCAAAACATTAACTGCAAAAGACTAAGCGTGTCTTTTAAAATACTTGGATAGTATTCAAAAGAACATCAATGTTGGTTTGCAGCAAGTGGGAATTAAATTACAGTGACTTTCATTCATAGAAGAATTTCTTGAAAGATAGATAGATAGATAGATAGATAGATACATAGATAGATAGATAGATAGTATAAAAGAGATAATAAAAAAAAGAATAATGGATCATAGTGCTCTCCGCAATAATGATACAAAAATGTAATATAAAAGAATAACACTTATAAACAAAGGCACTATATCCAGTGCTAGGTAAACAGCGTGATAGTAATGTGGAAGGCTGCGAGTGACATCACGTCCTTTCCATCCGAACGTTGCGTCCCTATGGGCGGGATTTCTTCAGCAGGTATGATATGGATATAGTGCCTTTGTGTGTTATTCTTTTATATTACATTTTTGTATCATTATTGCAGAGAGCAGTATGGTCTATTATTCTTTTACATGATATGACACATCCCTCATTGGATATACCTGTGAGCTTGCCTGTCTGTCCTGTGACTCTTTTACTGGAATATAAGCCTGGATTTTACCCATATGGGAAAGTGCTTATGACCCTTTATCAACTGAGGGTCCGTTTTCTGAGGTGAGCAGCCATTTCTAATATTGGTGGAGGTCTCTCACTGTATTCCACGTTCACCATCTGCATGTATCAACTATAAGTCATGCTTGAAGGTCACTTGGATGATTTCTTGATTTATGGACTTTGATTACCGCTGCGCTATCTCTTTTATATTTACTATAGGATTTTTTTTTAAATTGACCCTGTCAGTCACTGGCCCCCCAGCCCCCTCGTTTTACTTACCTGAATCATGATCTGCCTCTCTCCGTGGGGTCCCAACTCTTGATTGGATAGATTTATAACAGCACAGCCATTGGTTCCCACTGCTGTCAATCAAATCCAATGATGCAGGTGCCGGGGGCGGGGCCGAGTCATACATTTGGTGACTATGGACGCCGAATGAATGACTCGGGAGCGTGCCCGCAAGGTAACCCCCCTGGGAGCGCGCTTCTCCCAGGGGGTTAACTGATGGTTGTGGTAGTGGTTGTAAAGGTTGTAAAGGTTGAACGTTTTTTATATTAATACATTCTATGCATGAAGGTAAAAAACCTTCAGAGTGTACCTCCCCATCCCCCCCCCCCATACTTACCTAAGCGATCCAGCGATGTGTACGAGACCTGAGGCTCTCCCTGGTCTCCACCTTATGATTGGCTAAGATGCAACATGCACGCTTCTCCCATGGGGTTAACTGATGTGAAGAGGAGCCACGAGACGCCAGGGGACCCCAGAAGTCATGGATTGGGGCCACACTGGGCAAAACGGGCTGCACAGTGGAGGTAAGTATGACATGCTTGTTATTTAACAGCAGGAGCCATTGGCCTCCACTCCTGTCAATCACAGCCAGTTAGGTGGGAGAAGGGGGTGGGGCTGAACCTCTGTGTCTGATGGATGCAGGGAGCCGGATCAGGAGCAAACACACACAATCGCCCCACAGAAAGCGACTTGCTATGGCAGCACTCAGCAAGGGAAAGGGCCCAGAGTGCCGGTGGAGGACCAGAGAAGTGGAGGATCGGGGCTACTCTGTGCAAAACCACTGCACAGAGCAGAAAAGTATTGCATGTTTGTTTTTGTTTTTGGAATAAAAAAATATATTTTACAATTCTTCCCCTGAAAAGCTAATAGTGTATCTGTTACAGATGCAAGTACAAACCTAAAAGCCAAAAGATCTTAGACACTCACACAGCAGACAACAGAATAGGGGTATGTCAACAAAAGTGATCTGCTTTTTATTCTACTACCCTTCACAGAATGTTAATGTTAATAATATTTCAATAAATTTTCAATATTTTATATCTGCATCTTTTGCTATGAAGTTCTCGGTGCTGGTTATAGGGTGACAACTCTCTGTTCCTGTCTCTCCAATATTTTCTTGTGCTGTCACCCGGTAATATGCTCTTGCAATGGAGACTATGGCCCAGATTCACAGAGCAATTACGCCTGTCTAACTGGTGTTAGACAGGAGTAATTTCAAATTTCGCGCGCCGTATCACTAGTTTGAATCCTCAAACCATGATACGGCGGCTTCGGGCTTCGATCCGAGAGGCTTACGTCTTCGTAAGCCTTCGGATCTACGCTGCAAAATTTTTGCGGCCGCTGGGAGGAGTCCGCGTCGTTTTCAGCGTCGGGATATGCAAATGACTTTTTACGGCGATCCACGAAGATACGAGTGGTCTTCGCAATCGCTTACGTCATTTTTTTGCTACGTACTGTTAGACCAGCTATTTGCTGGTCTAACGGTGCGTAGCCCATGTTAAGTATGGCCGTCGTTCCCGCGTCGAATTTATTTATTTATTTATTTACGTAACTCGTTCGTGATTGGGAATGTCCGTAAACGACGCTACTCAAACAACGAATGACGTAATGACGTGATTTCGCGCAATGCACGGCGGGAAATTTCTGAACGGAGCATGCGCAGTTCGATCGCCGCGGGAACGCGCCTATTTTAAATGCTTCACGCCCCCTACTCGCGTAGATGGCTTGCGCCGGGAGAAATACACTATGCCGCCGTAGTTTACTGGACAAAATCTCCACGTAGAGCCAGGTAAAATACGGCGGCGTAGTGTATTTCTGATACTCTACGCGAATCTAATTGTATGTGAATCTGGGCCTATGGGAGTATTTGCTAAAGAAAATGTCACATATATGGTGAATTAATGGCTCTGGGACTATAACTGCACCCTGGCTTTTTTGTCTTTTAAAAATCAAAAACATATCCCATTTAAAACATTTTCTTATCTCAGTTGGACCCAGGGGTTCAAATCAACCAACTGCTTTATTGACAAAATTGATGTTATCAGAAGCTTTTACCATTTTCCCACAATCATATGAACTAATACAGACACAGCTGATATGGAAAATATCAGTTTTAATAAGCATTCTAATACAACATAGTTAAAAGATGGAGCTAAAATCCTATGAATAAAAATGTTTGGCTAAAAACTTTATATAGTATGAATGCTCTTACAATGTGGCAACATACAAAGCTGATTATACCATTTGTCTGTTGTATATTATCAAAAAGTTCAAAATGTATAGTTAAAGGGGTTGTAAAGGTTTGTTTTTTATTTTCTAAATAGGTTTCTTTAAGCTAGTGCATTGTTGGTTCACTTACCTTTTCCTTCAATTTCCTATTTAAATGTTTTTTCTTTGTCTGAATTTCTCACTTCCTGTTTCTCCACAGTAAGCTTGAGCCATCATCTAAATGGTGGATAGTCAGCCAGAACAGCTTACTGAACAGCTTACTGAGGAGGAACAAGAAGTTAGAAATTCAGACAAAGAAAACAAAGAAAAAACAACATTTAGAAGGGTAATTGAAGGAAAATGTAATTGAACCAACAATGCGCTAGCTTAAAGGAACCTATTTAGAAAATAAAAAAACAAACCTTTACAACACCTTTAAACAAATGGTCATTATACGCAATAGCTAATCAAAATTTTGAACCTACACTTTTATAATAAACTTTATATGGAGACATTTGCTAAACAATGAGTTTAGCAATATATGCATCCTATCATTCTGCAGAGATTAGGCCATTTATTTTATTGGCATAAAAAATGACATATCACTTGTAATCTTTGTAAGCTTTACACCATCAAAAAACACCCATGCTTTCAAATGCACTGTATAATCAGCAATGCAGGATATGAACATGTGCATGGAATAATGGAATATATCCTGTGTTCTCCATATGACTATCTTTTTTATTTTTTAAATAAATAAACTTTGCTAAACATGGTGTTAAATGGAACAAACTCATGTAGCGAGTTCAAAAGTCATTTCAATGAATTAAATTTCTATTATCAACAATGCCTCAATTTATTTGTCTTACATATTTTGACAAGGAAAGGCTGACTAAGATAAACAATTTAGAATATCAGTCTGATATTTCTTCAACAGAATAGAGCCACGGCGGCTTCGGGACCCTGGGGGTGATGTGCAAACAATGTTACTGGCAAAAACCTAAAACAAAACTATGAAGGGTCAAACATCTCCAAGGGACCACCATAACAGGTTTGTTTTTTGAAGGAATGAAAAAAAAAAGATTTATTTGCTACCAACTGTATATTCTTGTGCAGTATATTTTCATTTTTTACACAGTAAAATATATATAAAAAAATGTAATTAACTGTTCCATGCAGTATACCTCCAATGTCACTAAATACAGTAGTAGACATGACATATGGATTGTATGATTGTTATTAATTCCTGGTGCTTATATAGTGCCATCAATTTACACAGCATTTTACATATATATTATACATTCAGTTCCTGCCCTCAAGTGCCTTACAATCTGAGGTCCCTATGCCTAGTACACATGGGCAGAATGTCTAGTTCAATAAAAACCTGCTGACATTCGGCCTATGTGTATGGCAGCCAGTCCGACAGACGCTGGCCATTTGGCCGGCGTCTGTTGGACAAGCATGCAGGAAAACCAGCAGCCAACCAGCACCCAATCAGCGCTCAATCAAAGCGTTCTGGTGGGGGCGCCATCCCCCTGTCAGAACACAACAGTTTAGAGGGGTTGATTGTTTTACTGACTTCAGAATCTTAGTACAGCAGCTCCGACTTGAGCTGTCAGTTTTTTTTTTGTTCAACCAGCTTAGTTGAACAAAAAAAACTATTAGTATGTACCAGGCTTAACTTACATTCATACATTCTAGGGCCAATTTAGACAGGAGCCAATTAACCTACCAGCATGTCTTTGGACTGTCGGAGAAAACCAGAGTACCCAGAGGAAACCCACGCAGGCACAGGGAAGACATTGGGATTTAAACTGACTACCCAAGTGCCAGTCCATCTTTACATTATCTTCAGTAATAGACAAGTTGGCATATGATTTGACCTTGGTAAATTGCCCTGTTATTTTAATATACAGTATATTGTCTTCCAATATACTACCCCTTATCTCCCTATAGATGGAAAGAATTGAATAACAAGATAGGCTTCAATAGGGGTTTTTCCTACAAAGTCTGCAAGCTTCCAAGCACATTCACTTATCCCTAGTGGTGAGCAACTAACAGGTTTGTAACAACAAATACTAATCCTCCAAATAGCTACATTTTGAATGGAATACAAATACTACATTGTCTCTCCCTACCGTTGAATCACATGAACAGTCTTCATGTTTTTTTACGTGTCTTATTGTTTTATCCTCCTTTTTTTTTCCTTTTTTTTTTTTAAACACGTGTCATTGATGTTTTAGCATCATCAGTTCAAGAATAAACATGTAGCATTAGCAAAGCATTCTAAGGCTTAAACAAACACATACAGTAGATTAAACCACTTTCATATTTCTGAGCAATAGCCGATATCCATTGAGAACTATTGAAGCCAGGTGTCAAAAACCTGGTCAATAGACACACTTCATTTCAGTTAAAAACACCTTGCAGAAAGCATGAAATTCTCTAAAAATCCAGCAACCATAGTTAACAAATTATCACCCCTGTTGGTATGTCACAGATAGAATTAAAATAACATTGTTTCTTCATACAAGAATGCATCCCAAACCAAGCATGTCTTGTGTTAGAAGTATCCGTTGCATACTACAATCAGCTGTATAAATGTCTAAATTATTGTAGATTTTTCATGAAGCTACATGTCTTCATTGGTAAGACATTCCACAGGTAATGTGTTTTCACCAACCTGTATAAGGCATACATAATGCCATTAGCCCTGGAGTAAGATGATTGGATAAATAAATAGATGAATGGAAAATCTGATGTTTAAAGAAAATATAAAAAAATACATAAAACCCTTCACTACTATATTTAACTTTGCACACATGGCCCTGTTTTTTATTGACTACTACAGTCTAAGGACTTATACATGAAATTGGTAGTGCCTGGAGCTTCTAAACATGTTATCATAAAACATAATCCTCAAAGTCCAATTCCAGGAATAAGAACATCTACTGTCTGCTCCTGTGCCCCCTACTTATAATGTGCATTTACACCTTGCAGTTCAAGGGGGCCCCACTGGTAGGGTGAATGCTCATTATGTGCAGGGGGTTCAGGAACAAGCATTGTTACTTACTATAGCCCCCCCCCCATCTTGATCTGGCTCCAGTGCTGCCCTCTTCTTTCCAAACCTCCAGTCTTTGAGTGTTACCTCAACAACAGCACATACAATGCGATGCTATTAACCCTGCATCGTAGGTAATGAGGTTGCAGTGCACCCATGGCTGAAAGCAACTTACAGAGGAGGCAGCAAGGAACCGGTCAATTTGCTGGTATAAGGTAAAAATTAATTTTTTGTTCCTTCTGGGCCCCACTTCAAGGGTAGATTCTTTCTAATTCCTGAATTTGGGCGTTAACACTTTTAGAAGCTCAGAGTACCAACAATTGTAAAGGACATATCCTCAACATGTAGCAGTTGATAATACAATTGGATAACCAAAGATCTTTCAACAGTTTACTGCTTTATGAACTTGAGAAGTACAGCAGTAAAATGGATAGCCCATATGCATAATCGTGACAGAAGATTTACATTTATAGGGGTTACCAACCTTTATTTGCATCCTGGTGGAAGAAGATACCTGGCCAGCTGCACTGGTTCTTGTTCATACTTAGTGTTGAGCGGAATACGCCATATTCGATTTTGCGATATTGCGCGAATATATAGAAGAATATTCGCGAATATTCGCTAATATCGAATATTCGTGATATTTTATCCAAAAAAAATTTTGCGAAATTTCGCTAATGCGAAAATGATTGCGAAATTCTCATAAACGGAGATCATTTCCTGTATTACTAAACTAATATGCACTAAGCACTAACTCTACACTAACTCTACTTAAAAGAAAGGAGAATAAGGGGGGGTGAAGGGCGGAGAAGATAAACGCGCAATATTCCTATTGCACGATTATCTTCTCCGCCCTTCTTTTGCATCAGAGCCAATCAGAATAACTTCGAATATTCGGCAAAAGGAATATCGCGCAATATTCCTTTTGCCGAATATTCGAGTTATTCTGATTGGCTCTGATGCAAAAGAAGGGCGGAGAAGATAATCGCGCAATATTCCGTTTGCCGAATATTCGAGTTATTCTGATTGGCTCTGATGCAAAAGAAGGGCGCATCAGAGCCAATCAGAATAACTTGAATATTCGGCAAAAGGAATATTGCGCGATTATCTTCTCCGCCCTTCTTTTGCATCAGAGCCAATCAGAATAACTTGAATATTCGGCAAAAGGAATATCGCGCAATATTCCTTTTGCCGAATATTCGAGTTATTCTGATTGGCTCTGATGCAAAAGAAGGGCCGAGTAGCTGATGCGATTCTTTTATGTTGCCAACATAAAAGAATCGCATCAGCTACTCAGCCCAGGGTCTCTCTCTAATCATACCAGCAATGCTTTTAGACGTCGATGGAGATCACTAGGATGTGATCTGTTTTAAAAATAAATTTGAAAAAATTTGCCGCAATATTCGAGTTATTCGCGAATACTCGAATATGCAATATTCGTAGCGAATATTCGCAATGCGAATATTCGTGAGCAACACTATTCATACTTTGAATCGGTCCATAATGCCTTTATGCCAGTGGAGGCTGCTGTGTCTTTTTCTTGTTTTTCACCCACAGCACAACTTTTTAGTCCAACCCTGATAACAAAGGCATCAGATATTAGCAAAACTGTCAGATATTCGGAATCTTATATTAATATTAGCCTTTCCCTAACCTGCTGGAACATCCAAAACTAGCATAATAACCCAAATTGTAAGGGGAACAAACCCATTCACAGAGTTCTTCTGGACAGTTTAGTCTAATGCCGCGTACACACGGTCATTTTTTGTGATGAAATAAAACAACATTTTAAAAAACGTAATTTTAAATGATCGTGTGTGGGCAAAACGTTGTTTTATGTCTTCTGAAAAACGACAAAAAAAAAATTCGAACATGCTTCAATTTTTTATGTCGTTTTTCAGAATGTCGTTTTCTGTGTCATAAAAAATGATCGTATGTGGGCAAAACGCCCCTAAAACAACATTTTTAAACCCGCGCATGCTCAGAAGCAAGTTATGACGTGAGCTTGAATGGAACAGAGTGCCGTCGTACCTGTTGTACGTAACCGCGCTTTGCAAGAGCATTTTTTAGAAAATGATGGTGTGTAGGCAAAGAGAAAAAAATATTGTTTTTTTACAAGACAAAAATCGACCGTGTGTACGCGGCATAAGAATCCAAGCTGTATTAACACTGTATATGAGGAATAAAGAATACAGGTTGGAGGTCAAGGTACAAGGTCACTACATATTAATGGAGTTGACAGTATTCATAGCAAATGGAACTGATTTTGAACTTTTGAAAAGGTACAAATCTACTTTACAAACCTAGGAAAAAAAACTCCCAGCAAATTAATGTGCCCATACAGGGAGAAATTAATAGAATAAGGTTAACTAATGTGAAACTATACTTATATGTATAATGTAAAACACAACATTTTATGCAATTTCTGTTAAATTACGTATTACCTTGTCATTGTATAGATTTAAGTTAAATATTAAACTTTACTGTTATGGGGATCAGGGGAGAGCCTAACTGGCCTTCAGGGCCAATACAGATAATATACTAATTGTTGGACTGGTGGTCCAAAGTGGAAATTCACCCACATTCAGACATCAGTCAAAGTGGTTCCCTCAGTCAATGACACATGCTGGGCATTAGGTAATAATCTGCTGCCTCTTTAGGCCTATGATAACAGCACCTGGTAGTGGAACATGCTTCAGCATTGACTTCCTTTCAGTGGCGTAACTACAGGAAATATCACCTATTGCAGGCACTAGAATTGCACCCCTGTCCAAACACCTGACACTGTATTTAATGGGCTGAAGGACACTGATATCTACGTTGGATGATGTCACTCTCTCCTTGGCCCCCCTACACATTAGAGCTTCCATTTCATATTAAAGTTCCCTCTTCACATCACATTCCTGACCTTTTGTGGATTTCATTTATCATAGACAACATCTGACTATTAGTGACACAAGGTATACATTTACCTCTATTTCCATCACTATTTGATATGTAGCTATGTAGATGGCACCCCAGTTTACCCAGCCCCAATCTATATAGTGGAATAGCAACTGTGTGAAGCATAATTAAACTGTTCTCTATACATCCCATACAGAGGAGAATAGCTGATGAGTGATGCACCCACATACAGTATCTCACAAAAGTGAGTACACCCCTCACATTTTTGTAAATATTTTATTATATCTTTTTCTAATGACAACATTGAATAAATTACACTTTGCTACAATTTAAAGTAGTGAGTGTACAGTTTGTATAACAGTGTCAAGTTGCTGTCCCCTCAAAATAACTTAACACACAGCCATTAATGTCTAAACCGCTGGCAACAAAAGTGAGTACACCCCTAAGTAAAAATGTTCAAATTTGTCAGAGGCTAAAGAACTTACCGAGGCCAAGATGCTGCGGACGGCTCACCTTTGCGAACCGGTGCTGACCGCCCTCTGGTGATGGAGACAGAGAGGTGACAGCACCGGAAGGCACCGTTACTGGAAACAGGAAGCTGGGTCAAGGTGAGGATCAAAGAAGGTACCGGATCTGCAGACAGGCTGGGGAGACAGTTCGTGGCACCAAGCAGGGACAGCGGTCCAAACAGGCAAAACTAGTTCAAGGTCCTGGTTGCGGATCACGGGTCAAGAGATCAAGGAAAGTCCAGAAATGCAAGCCGGGGTCAAGGAGGGAGAGAGGTCACGGAGTCCAAGTATACAAGCCGAGATCAAGGTTTGGAGAGGTTAGCAGAGTCCAGGAATGCAAGCCGGGGTCAAGGGTTGGAGAGGTCAGCAGAGTCCAAGGGCAGGCCGAGATCAGGATTCAAACAGGTAAGCCAGAAGGTTTTCAGGCCAAACAGGTTCACAGCAACGAGACACATACAGGAGCTGATGACAAACCAGCAACCTGCCATGTGTCAGAGGCCGGTTTAAATAGGGTGGTGAGCCCTGTGATTGGCTCCAACGGGATCACGTGAGTTCGCGCCGTACGCGCGCTCCCGCACACGCCGCGCCGCCGGACCGTGCCCGCGTCCGTGCGCGCGCATGCGCCGAATAGAGACGTGCGATCGCGTCGTTCTACTACGCATGTGCGCGCGATCAAAGTCCGCGGAATTGGTGCCCTGACAGTGCCCCCCCCCAAGGGGCGAACTCCGGACGCCCAAACTGGCCATTAGTTCTGGATGTTCTCGATGAAAGGTCCGGATCAATCGAGGGGCATGAATGTTCCTGGAAGGTTCCCAAGAATTGTCCTCCGGAGGATAGCCCTTCCATTTAATGAGGTATTGGAGTTGTCTCCCTCTCTTCCTGCAATTCAGAATAGTCTCCACTTCAAATTCTCTTTCCCCTTCAACCTCTACTGGCGGAGGTGGAGGTTCCTCCCTGCCTGGAAAAGGATCCGGAACCAGAGGTTTGAGCAGGGAAGCATGGAATACCGGATGGATTCTATAAGATTCGGGTAGCGTCAGTTCGAAGGCCACAGAGTTGATCCTGCGTTTAATTTTGAATGGGCCAATAAATCTTGGGCCCAATTTTTGTGAGAAAACAGGTATTTTAAGATGTGAAGCGGATAGCCAAACCTCCTCGCCGACCTGGAATGTAGGACAGTCCTTCCTTCCTCTGTCGAAGAATCTTTTATAGTCCTCCTGAGCTTGTCGCATTACTTTTTGTAGTAACTGGAAGTTCTGTTTAATGGCAGTTACACGTTCCTGGACGGCCGGAACAGGTGTATCAGGAATGAGGTCTGGCAGGAAGGAGGGATGGAAGCCACAGTTGGCCCAGAATGGGGTTTGGTTGGTAGTTGCATGAATCGAATTATTATAAGCAAATTCAGCAGAAGCTAGTAGGGACCGCCAATCATCCTGGGAGGCTGAACAAAAACAGCGGAGGTACTGCTCTAGAGTCTGATTGGTTCTCTCGGTTTGGCCGTTGCTCCGAGGATGGTAGGCCGAGGACAGGCAGACTTTCACTTCCAGGGACTTACAGAGTTCCCTCCAAAACTTAGACGTAAACTGTGTACCCCTATCGGATACGACGCTCTTAGGGACCCCGTGAAGTCTGATGATTTCATTAAAGAATATCTTTGCTGTGTCAGAGGCTGAGGGTGTGCCGATCATGGGCAGGAAATGCGCCATCTTGGACAAGCGGTCGACCACGACTAAGATCGTGGTGAACCCCTCAGAAGGTGGCAGGTCCACGATAAAGTCCATTGATATGTCTGCCCAAGGACGCTCCGGGATGGGTAATGGCTTGAGTAGGCCCCATGTCTTAGTATTGGATCCCTTGTTGCGCTGGCAACAAGTGCAGGAGGCCACATAGGTCTTACAGTCCCGTTTCCAATTAGGCCACCAAAAGGACCGAGAGATTAATTCAGAGGTCTTGCGAGTCCCAAAATGTCCTGCAAGCTTAAGGTCGTGGAAGGTGCTAAGAAGTAACTGTCTTACCTCCCTTGGCACAAAGATCTTGTCTAGGGACCGCCATAAGTCCTCTCGTTTAACCAGGGACGAGACTTCTGGGTCGGAGCATTGGTGCGATGCCTCTTTAAGAGAACTGAGAAGGTCTGACTGAGAAATCAAAAAAAAATTTTGAGGTTTTAGAATGGTACTGGGTTCTGATGAGTTGGGAGTTTCGGGAAACATCCTTGAAAGGGCATCTGCTTTACCGTTCTTTGATCCGGGTCTATACGTAATGTGGAAGTTGAAGCGAGTGAAGAAGAGTGCCCAGCGGGCCTGTCTGGGTCGAAGACGCTTCGCGGAACGTAAGTACTCCAGATTTCTGTGGTCTGTAAAAATTAGGATGGGGTGGCTTGCTCCCTCCAGCAGGTACCTCCATTCTTCTAACGCGAATTTGATGGCGAGCAGCTCCCTATCGCCCACGTCATAATTCCTTTCAGACGAAGAGAGTTTCTGGGAGGCGTAGGCAACAGGGTGCAGAAGAGATTTGGGTCCCTGCCTCTGGGATAGGACAGCGCCTGTAGCGGATTCGGAGGCATCAACTTCTAAGATTGAACGGTAGTGCAGGATCAGGGTGGTGTAGGACAGGGGCCGAGGAAAATACTGTCTTTAGTTTGGAAAAAGCCTCCTGGGCTTCCTGGGACCATTGAAAACGGTTTCCTTGTCTTGTGAGCTGAGTGATGGGAGACACGATGGCGGAGAACCCGACGATGAATCTTCTGTAGAAGTTGGCAAAGCCAATGAAGCGTTGAACGCCTTTTTTATCTGTCGGGGCTGGCCAATCTTGAATGGCTTTGACCTTCTGGGGGTCCATGGCAATCCCATTGGTGGATATTATGAAACCCAAGAACTGTACTGAGTGTCTCTCAAATTCACACTTCTCTGCTTTGAGGTATAACCGGTGCTTTCTGAGGATCGTGAGGACCTGTTTGACGTGATCTCGGTGAAGTTCCAACGTGGCCGAGAAGATGAGGATGTCATCTAAGTATACGACAAGAAAGTCGTCCAGGTGTTGGCAAAATATATCATTGACCAGATGTTGAAAAGTGGCCGGGGCGTTGCAGAGCCCGAAGGGCATGACTAAATATTCGAAATGTCCGAATCTAGACCTGAACGCCGTCTTCCACTCGTCCCCTTCCCTGATCCGTACTAGATTGTAGGCGCCCCGAAGGTCGAGCTTGGAGAAAATTTGTGCTGAGCGAAAACGTTGAAATAACTCCGAGATGAGTGGTAATGGGTACCTATTCTTAATGGTGATCTTGTTTAGCTCTCTGTAGTCGATGCAAGGTCTAAGGGAGCCGTCCTTCTTTTCGACAAAAAAGATCCCGGCCCCTGCGGGAGAGGAGGAAGGCCGAATGAACTTCTTCTCTAAGTTCTCGTTGATGTAGATTTTGAGAGCTGTTAACTCAGTCTCGGAGAGAGGGAAGACTCGGCCGAAAGGGATCTTGGCGCCCGGCAGGAGATTGATGGGGCAGTCGTAAGCTCGATGTGGGGGCAGACAATCGGCCTGTTGTTTATCGAAAACGTCTTTGAATTCCAGATAGACCGGAGGGACGTGTAGAAGATTTTCTGGTGGTTTTAGAATGGTAGCGCAGGAGACCGGAGGAGGTGGAAGGCAGTGCTGGGAGCAGTATGAGGAGGTAAGGTTTATCTCTTTCGTGAGCCAATTGATACAGGGTTGGTGAAGCTGCAGCCACGGAAGACCCAGGATAATGGGATACATAGGGGATGAGATGAGGTCCAATCGTAGGTGCTCTTGGTGACCTGAATCCGTGGTAGCAAGCAGAGGGAGAGTTTCCTGGGTGACCAGACCAGAGCAAGGACGGGAACCGTCAGCCAAGAGGATCTGAAGATGAACGTCTTTAGTACGAGCAGGGGACATGCAACTTCCGGGCCGTAGTAGAGTCCAAGAAGCTGCTGCAGGCTCCGGAATCAATGATTGCCGGCAGGCGGGTCTCCCCGTCCGGAAGCTGAAGAGAAAGAAAAAGCACGATGTAAGTCTGTGGTGATTGGGGGGTATGGTAATTAAACACCGGTGAAAGTTTAGACTTACTAGGCCTGACAGGGCAGTTGAGGAGGAAGTGGTTACCCGCGCCACAGTAGAGGCAAAGATTCTCCCGCCGCCTGCGCAGTCGTTCCTCTGGGGTGAGTGGTGCTCGAACTACACCGAGCTGCATAGGCTCTGGATCCGGCAATGAGGGACTGGATGAAGCAGGTGGAGGAATGGGTACTGAAGGCTGTCTTGGTGGAGCCCAACTGAGACGGGTGGTCTGGAACCGCTCAGAACGCCGCTCCCGCAGGCGTCGGTCCAATTTGGTGGCAGCTTGGATCAGGCCTTCCAGTGAAGCGGGGGTTTCAGAGCGTGCGAGTTCATCTTTGAGGGCCTCGGAGAGACCCTGACGGTACTGGTACTTTAAAGCCACTTCGTTCCAACCTGTGTCTGCTGACCACTTCCTGAACTCAGCAGTATAGTCCTCTATGGGCCGCCGGCCCTGACTCAAATTGTGGAGGGTAGCTTCTGCGGTGGCAGAGCGCAGCGGATCGTCGTAGAGCTTGGCCATGTGGGTGAAGAAGGCGTCGATGGTGTCCAGAACAGGGCTTCTCTGTTCCATTAAACCATGGGCCCAGGCCTGGGGCTCATCCGAGAGAAGGGAGGTGACAAACCCTACTTTTACAGCTTCCGAGCAAAAGGTCCTTGGTTGTAGGGCAAAATACAAGGTGCAAGCATTCTTAAAAGCCCGATACTTCCTTCGGTCACCTACAAACCGTTCGGGTGTAGGTACTCGGGGTTCAGGGTGTGAGATCATTACTGCTGGACCCGGAGAGGATGGCGGAGCTGTGTGCCCTGTCGTTTGGACGGTAGGGGCTGCAGAAGGTCCTGGAGGAGTGGCTATTTGCTGCAGACGGCCGTCCATCTGGAGGTATCCCTCCTGTAGTTTTTGCACCGCTTCGGTCAGGGCGGAGACTTGCTGGCAGAGAGTTTCGAATGGTGAGCGCGCCCGGTCGGCCTCAGACATCTGGCTGGTTTGTACTGTCAGAGGCTAAAGAACTTACCGAGGCCAAGATGCTGCGGACGGCTCACCTTTGCGAACCGGTGCTGACCGCCCTCTGGTGATGGAGACAGAGAGGTGACAGCACCGGAAGGCACCGGTACCGGAAACAGGAAGCTGGGTCAAGGTGAGGATCAAAGAAGGTACCGGATCTGCAGACAGGCTGGGGAGACAGTTCGTGGCACCAAGCAGGGACAGCGGTCCAAACAGGCAAAACTAGTTCAAGGTCCTGGTTGCGGATCACGGGTCAAGAGATCAAGGAAAGTCCAGAAATGCAAGCCGGGGTCAAGGATCGGAGAGGTCAATGGAGTCCAAGTATACAAGCCGAGATCAAAGGTTTGGAGAGGTTAGCAGAGTCCAGGAATGCAAGCCGGGGTCAAGGGTTGGAGAGGTCAGCAGAGTCCAAGGGCAGGCCGAGATCAGGATTCAAACAGGTAAGCCAGAAGGTTTTCAGGTCAAACAGGTTCACAGTAACGAGACACATACAGGAGCTGATGACAAACCAGCAACCTGCCATGTGTCAGAGGCCGGTTTAAATAGGGTGGTGAGCCCTGTGATTGGCTCCGACGGGATCACGTGAGTTCGCGCCGTACGCGCGCTCCCGCACACGTCGCGCCGCCGGACCGTGCCCGCGTACGTGCGCGCGCATGCGCCGAATAGAGACGTGCGATCGCGTCGTTCTACTACGCATGTGCGCGCGATCAAAGTACGCGGAATTGGTGCCCTGACAAAATTGGGCCCAATTAGCCATTTTCCCACCACAGTGTCATGTGACTTGTTAGCGTTACAAGATCTCAGGTGTGAATGGAGAGCAAGTGTGTCAAATTTGGTGTTATCACTCTCACTCTCTCATACTGGTCACTGGAAGTTCAACATGGCACCTCCTGGCAAAAAACTCTATGAGGATCTGAAAAAAATCATTGCTCAACATAAAGATGGCTTAGGCCATAAGAAGATTGCCAAGACCCTGAAACTGAGCTGAAGCACGGTAAACAAGACCATACAGCAATTTAGCCGGACAGGTTCCACTTAAAACAGGCCTTGTCATGGTCAACCAAAGAGGTTGAGAGCACATGCTCAGCATCATATCCAAAGGTTGTCTTTGGGAATTAGATGTATGAGTGCTGCCAGCATTGCTGCAAAGGTTGAATAGGTGTGGGTTTGGCTTGTCAGTGCTCAGACCACACTGCATCAAATTGGCCTGCATGGTTGTCGTCCAGAAGGAAGCCTCTTCTAAAGATAATGCACAAGAAAGACCGCAAACAGTTTGCTGAAGACAAGCAGACTAATGACATGGATTATTGGAACCATGTCCTGTGGTCTGATGAGACCAATATAAACTTATTTGGTTCAGATGATGTCAAGCGTGTGTGGCGGCAAGCAGGTGAGGAGTAGAAAGACAAGTGTGTCTTGCCTACAGTCAAGCATGGTGGTGGGAGTGTCCTGGTGGGGCTGCATGGGCTACCGGCATAGGGAGCTACATTGAGGGAACCATGAGGAATGCCAACATGTACTGTGACAAGCTGAAGCAGAGCATGATGCCCTCCCTTCGGAGACTGGGCTGCAGGGCAGTATTCCAACATGATAACGACCCCATCTCCAAGATGACCACTGCCTTGCTAAAGAATCTGAGGGTAAAGGTGATTGACTGGCCAAGCATGTCTCCAGACCTAAAGTCTATTGAGCATCTGTGGGGCATCCACCAGCTCTGTGATGTCGTCATGAAGGAGTGGAAATGGACTCCAGTGGCAACCTGTTAAGCTTTGGTGAACTCCATGCCCAAGAGGGTTAAAGCAGTGCTGGGAAATAGTGGTGGCCACACAAAATATTGACACTTTGGGCCCAATTTGGATATGTTCACTTAGGGGTGTACTCACTTTTGTTGCCAGTGGTTTAGACATGAATGGCTGTGTGTTGAGATATTTTGAGGGGCAGTAAATTTACACTCTTATACAAGCTGTACACTATTTTACATGCAAAGTGTCATTTCTTTAGTGTTGTCACATGAAAAGATATAATACAAATATTTACAAAAATGTGAGGGGTGTAATCACTTTTGTGAGATACTGTATGCAACTCTGGAGCCATAACTCTCTAATATTACTTGTATGTTTCATATGTTTTCAGTATGTTTTCTTTCATTCTGTTGTGTTGGACTGGTGTCCTTGACAACCTTGATTAACCACTGCCATGAAGAGAAGGTGCCCTGGGTTCTCGGGAGGTGCAATTGATGACTTTGGGACATGTTTGCTCTGAGGAAACAAGTTAGCCAGCAGGGACTCCTTTATGGTCTCCCCCATGATCTGGAGAGTACAGGCCCCAGGACTGTTTTACCACGGGATGGAAGCCTGTTTATGCTTTTTAACTTTCACATGCTTGTGAGTAGTTTTTACCTTTTTTATACAATTTGATTTACTTGGGATAATGCACAAGGTTGGTGCGCCCTCTTTTCTTTTATCTTTCTAGTGCAATTAGGACATCCCCGGTCCTAGAGGGCAGCAAGCCAAGGAAACATTATCCATTGAGTGGACCATTATACATTATTGGGCTATACTCATGCGCAGGAGTATTTGTTTTTATGCTGTCTCCCACCACATTAGAGTCCACCCTTCACATAATGATTCTCCTTTTTAAATTAGGAGCCCCTTCACATCACAGACCTCCCTTTCAATCACAACATCACCCCCCTGTCTTCAAATCACAGGCCTCCCTTTTACATCACAGTTCCCCCTTCATATCAGAGATCTCCCCTTTACATCACAGTCCTCCTTTACACCACAGGTCTCCCCTTTACATCACAGCCTACCTTCATATCACAGCCCCCTCTTCACATCACAGATCTCTCTTCACATAACACCTCCCCCAATTCCCCTTAAAATCAAAGCCCTATTCACATCAGTGTCTTCAGCCCCTTTTCAGGTCACAGCCTCATGGCAGAGGGCAGGAGTTGGGTTGGTACTGAATAGATGACGAGAACTGTCTGCTTGTTGACAAATGCATGATGTGGGACAGTCCTACCACCCATAGATTAACAGCAGTGACAGCAGAGGGAGGGAAACCAAAAGAGAACTCTGACTTCACTGGAGAAAACAGTGAGTCCAGGTGTGGGAAACAAGCAGAGAGAGAGAGAGACAGCCCCAAGATACAGCGTGGCATATATGTGATATACCATTTGATGTGCCATAGCTGCCCTACCCTGGATACACAACTATATCCTTTGAAATTCTGAGATGTTATGGGACAAAATGCTGAGAGTTGCATTACTTGTGATGCTGGCATTGCATTTTTAGTATGTATTTAGTATTTTAGTTAAGTGAGTCCGTTCACAAAGCAACATCCATTTTGTTCAGCTCGTAACATATGTCATTCCTTACAATAACTTTTTTTAAGTATACAATATATATGTAAAAGTGTGTGCTACAAAAAGCCATGTTTTGTAAGACATCACTCACTTTTCACCATGTCTACCAATAGTGATGTCGCAAACCTAAAATTTTGCATTCGGGAACGGCGAATGCGAACTTCCGCAAATGTTCGCGAACGGGCGAACCGCCATAGACTTCAATGGGCAGGCAAATTTTAAAACCCATAGGGACTCTTTCTGGCCACAATAGTGATGGAAAAGTTGTTTCAAAGGGACTAACACCTCGACTGTGGCATACCGGAGGGGGATCCATGGCAAAACTCTCATGGAAAATTACGTAGTTGTCGCAGAGTCAATTTTTAATCCATAAAGGGCATAAATCACCTAACATTCCTAAATTGTTTGAAATAACATGCTTTAAAACATCAGGTATGGTGTTGTATCGATCAGGTAGTGTAAGGGTTAGGGTTAGGGTTACAGATAGGGTTAGGGTTAAAGACTGTAACCCTAACCCTATCTGTAACCCTAACCCTGTCTGTAACCCTAACCCTAACCCTAGGACAGGCAGGGTTAGGGTTAGGGTTAGGGTTACAGATAGGATTAGGGTTACAGATAGGGTTAGGGTTAGGGTTACAGACAAGGTTAGGGTTCACATTGACAGACCAAACTCTGAGGCCTTGTACACACGAGGTAATATATCCGATGGGAACGGTCCGACGGGACCGTTGGGAACGATGGGAACGGCCCACAGCGTAAACTGTGGGCACAGTTTACGCTGTGAGCCTAAGACACCCTGGCAGACAACTGACTACTATTCTGTATTTCAGTGAATTTTGTTTTTATATGTTATCTACTGTGCCAACAAAATATATATGAGATGTGGCACTGGACAGGTGGGCACAGTTTACTCTGTGAGCCTGGGCCCCTTACATTACACAGCACCCCACAGCTCTGGACCCCTTTACATAGCACCCTGCACCACTGGACCCCTTTATATTACACAGCAGCTTGCACCACTGGGCCCTTTACGTTACACAGCACCCCACAGCTCTGGACCCCTTTACATAGCACCCTGCACCACTGCACCCCTTTATATTACACAGCAGCTTGCACCACTGGGCCCTCTACATTACACAGCACCCCACAACTCTGGGCCCCTTTACTTAGCACCCTGCACCACTGGACCCCTTTATATTACACAGCACCCTGCACCTCTGGACCCCTTTATATTACACAGCAGCTTGCAACACTGGACCCCTTTACATTACACAACACCCTGCACCTCTAGTCTAGCTAAACTCAATACAGTGTATACATATATATACAAAGTCTGGAATGCATATATAAGCTCTACACACTGTAACTCTAACTGACTAGCCTGCCTGCCTTCCTGCCTGCCCTATCTAACTCCAAAAAATGACACTCTCTCTCCCTCTCTGTCTCTCACGCAGCACAGATTAGAGAGAAAAAAAAACAGACTGATTGATTAGCCCTAAAAAGGGCTGTTTGGGGTGTTGTCAGAACGCTGTTCTAACAGCAGAGATTAGATGAGCCTTTCAGGACTGGAGTACACTGGCCTAGCTATCGCTTTCCCTATAAAATCAGCAGCATCAACACTGTCCCTCCTCTCACTAAGACTGCAGGTTCAGAATGAATCTAAAATGGATGCTGCCCTAGAGGTAGGAGGGTCAGGGAGGGAGGGTATGCTGCTGATTGGCTGAAATGTGTCTGCTGACTGTGAGGTACAGGGTCAAAGTTTGCTGAATGATGACAAATAGGGGGCATGTCGAACATCGCCTATGTTCGCCGGCGGCGGTGAACTCGAACAAGCGATATTCGCTGGGAACTGTTCGCGGGGGGAACCGTTCTATACATCTCTATCTACCAACCACTTTATGTGGCAGGAAATTTCCCTTACCATGAAAGAGCCAGTTAGTTATGCTTTACTCCTAAGCAAAAATTCCCCAGTCTTAACCCAATGTTGTTATTATTATATTTTTATGTATATAGGCTGGACGGGAACCAGGTAGCCTATGTTCGTAAAGAGAGTGATTGTGGTTTTCTTAAACAGCACGACATCTGGAACATGACAAACAGGCACACGCTGCCTCCAGACGGTTCGTGCGGCTTCTAGTATATTTCAATATGATATCTATTGTATGATTAGCCAATGGAGCTATGTCATCCTGTGTTTCACGGAGGAATGATGTATCATACTGTTTCCATGCTGATATGAAGACTCAAGTAAGTGTACTGACCATGTCATAGGCATATATTAACTTGTCTTGTGAATGTCACTGAATGCAGTGATTTAATCACTGCATTTAATCTAGTGTCAGTGTAGGCACAGTAGTTATGTTAGTTCAGATAGGCCTAATATAGTTGTGATAAGTTTTGTGTCCCTATGCCAGCTAAGATAGATCGCATGATCATGTCCCGCTATTAGGTAGTCATTATCATTTGTCGCTTTAGGTATATGTTTACTTTGTGAGTGTGGCAATAGCCTAAACTAGTTTGATTAGATATGTTTTTTTTTTGTCGCTCTATGTATATAGCGCAATGATCTAGCTCTATTTGTAAAACGCAAATGTTTCGCCATGTGCAATTGTCTGTTAAAGCGACGCAGTAGCACATTGGGTCATTTGTAGGTCTCATTGGTTCATAAGTGGTTAAAGGGAAATCTGGAAATCTGGCCATAAAAATGTTCAGGTGTATCTTTTCTTCATTGCATATTTTTATAAATGTGTTTTTACATGTAAAAAATTATGTATCATGTTTTACCAACACTATGCACTTTAGATATTAGGATTTTGGTTGGCCAGTAATTTGTAATACCAAACCCAGGTCTGATCTCAGTTGGAGACTGGTTCATTCTCTTATTTCGGCAGGAAATTTTTTGGGAACATATGTTAATTTTTCAGGATGAATGTTTACTTGGCTTAGTAAAGGAGGCATAACTCTGTCCAGATCAGTCTTTCAATCATGTGAAGTCAAAATGCATTTATTTTATATGATTTATTTAGGGAATTTAACCACTTGATACCCGCCCACCGTCAAATGACGGCGGGCGGGATACCCTATTGTCCTGACAGGACATCATATGTAGTCCTGTCACTTTAAGCTGCTAGGGGCGTGTGCGCGCACGCCTGTCGCGTTCCTTAGAACACTGTGCGTGTGCCCGGCGGCCGTGATGGCCGCCGGGCACACGCGATTGCCGACAATTGAGCTGGGACGTGCAGCTCTGTGTGTAAACACAGAGCTGCACGTCCCTGTCAGGAGAGAGGAGACCGATGCTGTGTCCCTTGTACATAGGGACACAATCGGTCACCTCCCCCAGTCACCCCCTCCCCCCACAGTTAGAACACAATGTAGGAGAAACATTTAACCCCTTCCCCACCCCCTAGTGGTTAACCCCTTCCCTGCCAGTTACATTTATACAGTAATCAATGCATATTTATAGCATTGTTCACTGTATAAATGTAAATGGTCCCAAAAATGTGTCAAAAGTGTCCGATGTGTCCGCTATAATGTCCCAGTCCCGAAAAAAAATCGCAGATCGCCGCCATTTCTAGTAAAAAAAAAAATCATAATTATGTCCCCTATTTTGTAGGCAATATAACTTTTGCGCAAACCAGTCACTATATGGTTATTGCGATTTTATTTTTTATTTATTTTTTTAACCAAAAATATGTAGAAGAATACGTATCGGCCTAAACTGAGATAAAAAATGTTTTTTTTTTTTTTAAATCGGATATTTATTATAGCAAAAACCCAAAAATATTGTGTCTTTTTTCAAAATTGTCGCTTTTTTTTTGTTTATAGCGCAAAAAATAAAAACCGCACGGGCGATCAAATACCACCAAAAGAAAGCTCTATTGGTGGGGAAAAAAATACATCAATTTTGTTTGGGAGCCACATCGCACGACCGTGCAATTGTCAGTTAAAGCGACGCAGTGCCGGAAGCTAACATTTTGTCTGGGCAGGAAGGGGGTGTAGGTGCACAGTAGGCAAGTGGTTAAATGAAGTGCCATTTTGTACTTTGCTTAGTGAACAGTATCTACTCCTTTATGAAATCAGATATTTGTTTTTTCTTTATATTTTTGCTTATGTCATGTTCGGGAGAGAATAATTCTGCATATTTTCTCTAATCCTACTATGATGTGATTTGGTGATTTAATAGTAATAATAAAGTAATGGTGATTGTTCATGGTGTGAAATTATTGTCTGTCAGGCCAGTTTCACTAATAGGCCTCAGAGGTCTGGCCTAAATATGGAAAACCTTTCAAAGTGTGACCGGAGAAAACTCCTTTTCAAGCAACTTCTCATACAGTTTCTTGTATAATTGTCTTTTAAATGGATGCTAGAGTAGAGACTATAACACAAGCAGCTCAAGCTCAGTATTCAGTGGAGAGATTCTGTTTAACATCTCTCTGTAGAGGATTCAGAGAAACCAACTGTTACAATAGCTTGCAAAGGCCAGGCTTATTCAAAGGAGATTGGAAATTTACAATTTAAAGAGTAAAGCCAGTTAAAATGCATATCTATTGCTTTAGGCCAGCTAAAAGGGTCAGCTGCACATGACTTTTCACATGTGATTAGGGTATCTGCATTTTAGAATCTCAAATGGACCAACGCTTGCTATAATTTACTGCCATGGCCTTACAACTGCTTTAATTCAAGAGTATAGCCAATTTTCTTATGTGGTGATGCATTATGTGATAAATAACGTACATAGTAATGCAGAAAATTGACCACTTTATTTAAAATATCAGCTCCAACCCTGATTTATAGGTTTGCAGATCAGAACAATCAGCATCCAGAAAATGATGTTCCAGATCCTTTGTGATCCAATCACTTATGTGATCCCATCACAATCCATAGTTCAAGGTGAGTGAGTTTCTGAACTTTAAAACCTCAAGCCCAACTGAGCTGCATGTAAATGAAAATTAAAAATCAAATCTTTATTCGCACAATAGTAACATATTAACGCTGGTATTATAATTATAGACTACTACAATTGAAATGGTAAGTGTTTCTGTAAAAGAAGACACATAAGTAAACATTTCAATATTCTACAATACTGAATTTTTGAAATATACATAACATTTCATTTGATTAATCACAGCAAATTTCTGATTGGCTAACTAAATTTACTGCATATTACCCATACTGGTTAGATGTTGAGCTTGTGCAAAAATGCTTTAACAATAAAACCTAAAAAGCTGATTGGTTACTATGCATAGCTGCAACAGATTCTGTGTGCTCCAGTTTTAATAAATCTCCCCCAAATTCTCTTTCACGGCTTCAGCCCCCGGAAGGATTTAACCCCTTAATAACCAGGCCATTTTTTGCAATACAGCACTGCGTCGCTTCAACTGACAATTGATTCTGTGTGCTTCGGTTTTAGTAAATCTCCCCCTTTGTGTCCTTGGCCATTTAGGGCAAAGTGAAAAGTTTTCTTGACTCATTTACTGATACTTACCTTCATCACAGTCTCTTCGTCTGTCAGAGTCCTCAGGAAAACCCAGCACTTCCATGTTTTAGGGAAGCGTGACTTTTTCCTTTTTCTTCCAGAATGAAGTACTTAGAACAGAGCAGCCAATCGGAAGCCTATTATATGGGGGGTAGGAAAAGGTTATTACCCCATGTAAGCTGAGTCAAAGCATGGAGCTTACACAGAGATTAGACTCAGGGTTTTGACAGACAAACAGAGCAGTGGGTAAGCACTGGCAAGCTGAGTAACCTGTAAAGAGAACCTGTGACTTATATATACTTGCAAATGTGCTGTTGTACCATAGACTACGTCCTACAACTTTACATTCAGTGTTGTGCTGACAATCAGAACCACTGGGCAGATAAAAATCCAGCAGTGTGGTGTGTTTTTTAGAGATGTTCATAAACCCGGAAGGGTTCCGTTGGTATTTGAACCAATCAAAACTGCTATTTTCAGATGATGGTAAGTATATGTTTATGGGTGCCTTTAGTCATGATGTTCTGATCAAAAGGATTCATTATACAGTACAGCACCAACATATAATTTTTACAAATGACATACAGATATTTACATCAGTTCCTCACCATAAGTCTTCTAACTTCCCTACCACTAGTGTTGAGCGGAATACGCCATATTCGATTTCGCGATGTTTCACGAATATATAGAAGAATATTCGTGAAATATTCGCTAATATCGAATATTCGTGATATTTTATCAGAAAAACAATATTGCGAAATTTCGCTAATGCGAATGCGAAATTTCGCTAATGCGAATGCGAAATTGATTGCGAAATTCTCGTCAACACGCGAAAACTGAGATAATTTCCTGGATTACTAAACTAATATGCACTAAACACTAACTCTACTTACACAAACTTATATGACTAAACTAAAGCAAATTTTTTTTTTTTTAGAAAAAAAACACAGAAGGGCAGAGAAAGTATTTGCGAATATTCGTAATACGAATATTCGCATTGCGATTATTCGGCAACATAAAAGGATCGCCTCAGCTACTCGGCCCAGGGTCTCTAATCATACCAGAAATGCTTTTAGATGTCGATGGAGATCACTAGGATGTGATCTGTTTTAAAAATAAATTTGAAAAAATAATACGAATATTATATTCACCGCGATATTAGATTTATTCGCGAATACTCGAATATGCAATATTTGTTACGAATATTCGCAATGCGAATATTCGTGAGCAACACTACCTACCACAAGAATACACACATACACACACTATGGGCAATTTTGATAGAGTTTGAGTGTATAAGTTATTATAGAAAATGATATATTCACTATCAAATGCCTGAAATTTGTTTTCATAGTAATTTTAAAGTGTAAGAATATAAATGTAGTAGAAGAATGTGGTATCAGTTATCAATAAAAGCAGCATTTAACTTCCACACTTTCTACTGATATAATTGTAAATTTAAGATGCTTATCTTATCTGTGGTGATAAAAGCACTTCCTACTTTGAAACCTGAGCTATAACATTTCATTAGGAGCAAGGCCTGAAGGAAACAGCCAGGGGTAGACATTGCTTGTGTTAATTCATTTAAATGTTAACTAGTACACTAAAAGGGGATTACCAGTGGTTTTATCTCACAGGTCATCATTAGTGTATTGTAGATCACTATCAGGGGTACAACTAGAAGAAATGAATTGTTTACAGGTCACTTGCCATGCACTTGTGAACCGGTGCTAGGTCTTTGTGATCCTTATTACATCTCTAAATGTGGTACACATGGGCAGTAATGATGATGAAAGATCCAATAATTGCTCATTTTCCACACTAGCCATCATGCCCCCATATTGCCCCTAATTTCTTACATTAAGGAGAAATTATATTGTTTTATGCACAGCAAAACCAATGGCAGATGACAACATTCATTATTTGTTGATCATAAACATAAATTAGATATTGCCACGAGAGCCCAACTAATGCATGCATTTGGTATATAATTGTACAGTGAATGATATTTTAAATATAGAGAATACAATGCTCTTCGACATGGTGTTTTGAATAGATTATGATTTGTTTAAATAGCAATGCAACAATGCAATCTAGCTGTCTGGTTTGGTCTCAATGCATATACATTATCTCACAAAAGTAAGTACACCCCTCACATTTTTGAAAATATTTTATTATATCTATTCATGTGACAACACCGAAGAAATGACACTTTGCTACAATGTAGTGAGTGTACAGCTTGTATAACAGTTTAAATTCACTTAACCACTTAAGACCCGGACCAAAATGCAGGTAAAGGACCAGGCCCCTTTTTGCGTTTCGGCACTGCGTTCAGTATTGTAGAGTATTGAAATGTTTACTTATGTGTCTTCTTTCACAGAAACATTTACCATTTCAATTGTAGTAGTTTATAATTATAATACCAGTAAACCACTTGTGCTGCGCTGCTAAAATTTTCGTACATCAATAGTGGCAGGCGATAACTGAATGGCATTGCGTGCTAAAAAATTGTATATAAAAAAACCAACACCATGTTTCCCAATGTATGACAAAATCATATACGAAAACAAACTGAATTGACAAAGTTCGTAAAAGCTCCAGGGAAAAATCAAAGTTCAGTGAGTTCAGAGAAATATCCCAAGTAGGGGATTGAGATACTGCAGGACAGAAGAGAGCCTCCACCTCCACCTCTTATAGTAAATCTGCTTACCAGATAGATAATAATCGTAAGCATCAACAGCACAGCAGGCTGGATTGCCTTAACGGGTATTAAAGTGGAATCCTGTGTGTATCTCCAAGCTTGGTCTCAATGCGGCTGGATCCCAGAAAAACAATCACTCCCAGAGTGTAGCCAAGGGAAGAGAAAGGAAGCCAACATAGAGTAGTAACGTTTTAAAAGTTTAATAAAGAAATTCGATTGCACTTACAAAAAATGAATCCTTTGGAAGCATATAATAGTAAGCCGGCCGGCTCTCACAATCCGCCCGTCCTTCCGGATGGTCGTGAGGATAAAAACAATGGTGTCGTCAGCACGCCGTTCCTCCCTACGCCGTTTCGTCCAATAGCAGACTTCATCCAGGGGCACGAGCGGCGTGCTGACTCGCCACCTTTAAATTCGTTTGTAACATTCTAGGACTGCCCTTCTCTGACGTCTGGGGATCATGAATGGCGATCGGCCATCTTTAAAGAGGGATCGCTTGCCAATAGTATAAGCACTGTCAGTGCCTTGAACTTTGAAATTTTGTTTAAGATCACCCTTAGTGATAAGATCATCCCAAGCAGAGTTACAGAAAACTCAGGCAGCAATCAACCGTGTTACAAAAAGGGATCGCTTGCCTTAAACATTGAAAACACCCTTTGCAGTAAGGTCGCCCTAAACAAACAAGCGGGGAATTCAGGAAGCAATCGACCATTTTGGAAAAGGGATCGCTTGCCAGTAATAGGAATTGATATCTGAAAATAAGAATATGTAGGCAGAAAAAAATATACATAAAAAAGAGCCTCAATTTGGAGTATAAGGGTTGTATGGCAAATACAGCTGGTATGACCACCTCCAAATATGCCACACATTAGTCCACTAATGAAGGGAAAACTTAATTATAGAAAATTAATTAGATAAAAAATATGAAAAAATATATATATGCAGATTGATTCCATATATATATAAATGTATATTAAAATATATATTAAAGAAAGAAACAAATTAGGGACGATTATTCCATACACACTGAAGTGAACACAGAAAGGGAAATTGATAGAGTATAAAAAATTGATAGAGTATAAAAAATACAATTCCTTTGTGTGCTGATAGTGTAAATGAAGTGCACACTGAAAATTGGTAGAGTGTAAAAACTCCACAATTCCTTTGTATACTGATAGTGTATATCAATATGGTATGACACTACCAGATAATATATTAGAATGAATATATATTATGCCCTTTATACCAAATGAATGTAGCCCAACACGAAAAACATCTGTGTTAGAAGTAACTGTAAAAACAGAAATCCAACTTCCAGCATATATTGACCATGTTGGAAAATCAAAAAATATATGTAAAAGGACAGGATCTATAATAAAATTAGTTCAAAAAAAAAATATTTCAAAAAAGATTAATTAAATTGGTGATGCGGATCGACTAGACTAAACAGTGTAACGATGTGAAGTTGTTAATGAGGTGAAACTGATTAGAACTTATTGATTCTCAGATCTACCCAGACATCAGAGCAGGTACACAATGAATATAGCCCAACACGGAAAAACATCTGTGTTGGAAGTAACTGTAAGAACAGAAATCCAACTTGCAGCATACATTAACCATGTTGGAAAGTCAAAAAATATATGTAAGAGGACTGGATCTATAATAAAATTAGTTCAAAAAATATTTCAAAAAAGATTAATTAAATTGGTGATGCGGATCGACTAGACTAAACAGTGTAACGATGTGAAGTTGTTAATGAGATGAAACTGATTAGAACTTATTGATTCTCAAATCTACCCAGACGTCAGAGCAGGTACACACTACAGTAATGGTAAAAAAAGGAAATCAGCTGTTATCTATAAAAGCGTTGACGTCCGTGTCCACATTTAACCCATAAGGTAGGTATGTCCGGACTTGATAAATCCAAGACATTTCAAGTCTGGAGAGTCCTCTAACTAAGGAACTACCCCTCCAGTGGGGATCAAATTTATCGATCCCCAAAAATATCGTGCCTTCAGGATTACGACTATGATGTAGGTCATAGTGTGCTGACACTGAATGTTGGGAGAACCCTGATCGAATATTGGTAATATGTTCCCCCAATCGTACTTGCATTGTGCGTTTGGTCCTACCAATATATTGTTTCCCGCAAGGACATTGCAGCAGGTAGACAATGCCAGTAGAACTACAGGTTATAAAGGGTTCAATCTTATGTTCCCTGGAGGTACTGGTTGAAAAAAATGATGTTGTTTTTTCGTTTTTATTTGGTTTAAACGTACAAACCTGGCACCTCCGGCATTGGTGGTAACCTACGATGCCTCTTTGAAAGAAGGAGACCTTTTTCGCCGGAGGGTCCACCACATTGGGGGCTATTTTGTCCCTCAAAGAAGGTACACCCCTAAAAATCACATGTGGATTCGAGGGTAGGAAAGTATTTAGGACTCTATCGTTTTCAAGTATATGCCAATGTTTTTTTATAATATTTTTAATCTTATAGTGTTGGCTGGAATATGTAGTGATAAGCAGGACTATGGGTCCAGTTTGATTATTTTTATTATTTATAACACTACAATTCAAAAGCTCAGAACGGTCTATTTCCCCACTTCTATTAGGGTGGTTTCAAGCATTCTTTGATCGTATCCTTTTTCAGACAGCCTATTGGCAAGAATATCTGCTTGTGTCTTATAGTCATCCAGGGTTGTGCAGTTCCTTCTCATCCTAATGAATTGGCTTCTGGGAACAGATTTTAGCCAGTTGTTATGATGGCAACTTCCTATTGGTATGTAGGAGTTTCTGTCTGTCTTTTTAAAGAAAGTTTTTGTTTTAAATGTTCCTTCTTCCTTAGCGATGGTAAGATCTAGAAAGTTGATAACATCTTGATTGGCTTCGTATGTTAGCACAATACCTCTGTTGTTGTTATTCAAAAGGGAAATGAATTCATCCAATTGAGATCTGGTTCCAGTCCACAGGAGAAGGATGTCGTCGATGTACCTGGCCCATAGTTTGATATGCGGGCTCAGGTCATTATAGACGACATCCTCCTCCCATTTGGCCATAAATAAATTGGCCAGACTGGGTGCATATTTGGCACCCATAGCGACGCCTCTTACTTGTCGATAGAAATTGTGATCGAACCAGAAATAATTGTGACTGGCCGCATACTCAAGGAGCTCAATCAAAAAATCCTTTTGTATCTCAGACAGATCAGAAAGTGCGTCTAGATAGTATTTCACAGCAGATATCCCTAGATGATGTGGGATGATGGTGTACAGTGAACTAACATCTGCTGTCACTAACCACATATTCTCGTCTGGTTGAAGTTGAGACAGTAAGTTGATGACATGTTTTGTGTCTTTTAGGTAAGAGGGCATTTTCTGTACGAGGGGTTGTAGAAAATAATCTATATACTTACCCACCCTGGACGTAATAGAATCAATCCCACTGATGATGGGACGTCCAGGAGGGCAAGTAAGGCTTTTGTGGATTTTAGGGAGACAATATAACACTGGAAGTCTTGGTGCTCGCGGACTAAAAAAATCTGTTCTTTTTCATTAAGAATTCCTGATCTGCACCTTTTTTAATCAAGATCTCAAGAGCGTTTTTGTATTGAATAACTGGATCTCTCAATAGTAGTGTGTAAGTCTCTTGGTCATCCACAATTTTCTTGGTTTCAGTGATGTACATAGACCTATCCATAACTACTATGCCTCCACCCTTATCCGATGGACGGATGACAAGCTCTTTGTTATTACATAGAGAGTCAAGTCCCTTGGTTAATTCCTGGTCCATTGAGATATTAGAGACTCTGACGGCCTCCAAATCTCTTAACACAACATCTCTAAATACTCTAATTGCAGGGGCCAGTGCTCCAGGGGGATTCCATGTGGAAGCATTGGCCAATCCTGAATGTTTGAAAGTTTGTTGGGCCAATGGTCGTTCAGTAGAGGGCAAACCTGCAAAATACCGTTTGATATTTATCCTACGTATATATTGGTGGATATCCATATACGTTTGGAATTTATTTAGTTTTTAGGTGGGGCGAATTTTAGTCCTTTGTTCAATAAGATTAGTTCTGATTGAGTCAGAGTGTGCGAGCTAAGATTGAAAATACCTGCATCGTTCACAGCCTTTGTTTCTTGAGGCTTTGTTCTCCTCCCCCTCTGCACCCTCTTTGTTTTCTACCTGTCTTTTTACGCCCTGATTTGACCTGGGAAAACCCCAATGTTCACCTGAAGTGTTTTCATATTGGTTTGGAGGAAAGTCCCTTGATGGGCCTTGTCTATATGTTCGCTGTGCCTGACTAGCTAATTCATAGTCTGCAATGGCATAGTTGCTAGGCCCATCTCTATCTCTCAAAGGGTAAAAGCGATTCCTTGCTTCTGTGTCGCTATCAAAATCATATTCATCTCTTTCCCTTTCTCGATCTGAATAGTGTCGAGTGTACATATTTTGTTCCTGAGGGGGACCATAGTGTTTAATTTTTTTATCCATTCTCCCAGAACTTCTATCTCTTCTAGGTGAATCTCTATAATGTTGATATTGGCCTGGATTCTGAAAGCCACTAGCATGGTCAGGATTAACCACATTTCTGCCCTGTGAAGGTTTAGTCCAATTAACATTTTTTCCTTGTTGTTGATTATTATAAAAGGAGCCTGAGGCTCTAATCGGTGATCGGTAAGGCACCTTCTTAGTCTTCTTTCCTGATTTATTTTTCTTAGGGGTTTTCCCCTGGTCATTTCTTACCCAGGAACTTTGTGGGGGGGGTTCGGTTTCAACAGGAACTTCATCTCCCTGTACTATATAGACAAGAAGGACATGCGCCAAACTAAGTGTAGTAAATTAGGGATTTAATGAAGTGAAAATAATAGTAAACAGTAGATTGGCTACTCACAAAACAATTGAGAGCAAGGGCACATCAGGGGTTAATGGCTGGTCGAGGGTCACAACGATCGTTTACATCTACAGGCAGGCTGAATGGCCAAGTCTTGGGAGTTATGGAGACCCATCCTGGGGAAGCCTGGAAGGAGAGACAGGAGATCCAGAAGCTGTGTTTCCTGGAAAGGACGCGCTATGCGTTCCAGCATGAAGCGCAGTCTATCGCCGTACGACCGGAAGTGACGTCGAATCTCGGGCCAGCCAATGGGATGACGCGTTTCTCAGCATCCGCTGGTTCATCAGATCCAAAAAAGTCTCCCTGTACTATGGCCTCCATCCGAGAAGTTACTTCGGTTTGTTCATCAGCCACAAGTTTTTTCTGCCACTCAAACACCAGGCTGGCTTGATAATCCCCAAAGTCCCTATTGTATTTTTTTCTTTTCTTAATTTTCTGTTCTTTTTCCTCTTTGTCTAAAATACGTAAAAGGTTACTTGATCTATCCTTATACTCATCGCTCTCCTATGGGGTGACATAGTTTCCTTGAGGGCTTTGATCTCAGTATCTAGTTTGGTCAATTTGCTGTTTTTTCTAGAGACCAAAAAGATAAGGAAATTGATTCCAGCCTCATTGAAGTATCGGAACCATTCCTGTAGCTCAAGGTCTCTTTTTTGTGGACTCACTTGCCACCTAAGGCTTCTAGGAACCATATTCAATTTAATGTATGTCTCTAGAAAGGCTACATCCCATTGGGTATGGATCTCTGCAATAGTTAGATTTTTAAGTCTAACGAACAGGCCACTGAGATCGCCTTCTTTATACATCTGAAAAACTCCATCAGTATTGACAACCTTGGACGCTCTATATTCAAATACATCCATAATGTATACTAAATAAGAGTGTTAATAAAATAAATTAAAATAAAATAATAAGTGAATAGTTAGACTCCTTATCACAAGGAGATAAAACCGCTGCTGTAAGTGGGTATCTAAAAACAAGTGAAAAACAGTGGAAAATACTGTGCAGGTCTAATGAAAATAAAAATTGGATTGGTGGCAAAACCAAACGATTTTACATAAAGATAAACGTGAATGCTGCTGCAGCACAAATGTCAGATGAACATAATATAAACAGTAAAATGGGTGTGCTGCGCTGCTAAAATTAATACATCAATAGTGAAGGTGATAACAAAATGTGCATTGAGTGCAAAAAAATTGTATATAAAAAAACCAACACCAAGTGTTCCAATGTATGACAAAATCATATACGAAAACAAACTGAATTGACAAAGTTCGTAAAAAGCTCCAGGGAAAAATCAAAGTTCAGTGAGTTCAGAGAAATATCCCAAGTAGGGGATTGAGATACTGCAGGACAGAAGAGAGCCTCCACCTCCACCTCTTATAGTAAATCTGCTTACCAGATAGATAATAATCGTAAGCATCAACAGCACAGCAGGCTGGATTGCCTTAACGGGTATTAAAGTGGAATCCTGTGTGTATCTCCAAGCTTGGTCTCAATGCGGCTGGATCCCAGAAAAACAATCACTCCCAGAGTGTAGCCAAGGGAAGAGAAAGAAAGCCAACATAGAGTAGTAACGTTTTAAAAGTTTAATAAAAGAAATTTGATTGCACTTACAAAAAACGAATCCTTTGGAAGCATATAAATAGTAAGCCGGCCGGCTCTCACAATTTGGAGGTGGTCATACCAGCTGTATTTGCCATACAACCCTTATACTCCAAATTGAGGCTCTTTTTTATGTATATTTTTTCTGCCTACATATTCTTATTTTCAGATATCAATTCCTATTACTGGCAAGCGATCCCTTTTCCAAAATGGTCGATTGCTTCCTGAATTCCCCGCTTGTTTGTTTAGGGCGACCTTACTGCAAAAGGTGTTTTCAATGTTTAAGGCAAGCGATCCCTTTTTGTAACACGGTTGATTGCTGCCTGAGTTTTCTGTAACTCTGCTTGGGATGATCTTATCACTAAGGGTGATCTTAAACAAAATTTCAAAGTTCAAGGCACTGACAGTGCTTATACTATTGGCAAGCGATCCCTCTTTAAAGATGGCCGATCGCCATTCATGATCCCCAGACGTCAGAGAAGGGCGGTCCTAGAATGTTACAAACGAATTTAAAGGTGGCGAGTCAGCACGCCGCTCGTGCCCCTGGATGAAGTCTGCTATTGGACGAAACGGCGTAGGGAGGAACGGCGTGCTGACGACACCATTGTTTTTATCCTCACGACCATCCGGAAGGACGGGCGGATTGTGAGAGCCGGCCGGCTTACTATTTATAGCTTCAAAGGATTCGTTTTTTGTAAGTGCAATCGAATTTCTTTTATTAAACTTTTAAAACGTTACTACTCTATGTTGGCTTCCTTTCTCTTCCCTTGGCTACAACTCTGGGAGTGATTGTTTTTCTGGGATCCAGCCGCATTGAGACCAAGCTTAGAGATACACACAGGATTCCACTTTATATACCCGTTAAGGCAATCCAGCCGCTGTGCTGTTGATGCTTACGATTATTATCTATCTGGTAAGCAGATTTACTATAAGAGGTGGAGGTTGAGGCTCTCTTCTGTTCCTGCAGTATCTCAATCCCCTACTTGGGATATT